>JBBPLA010000023.1:0-14117 GCA_038089515.1 Leccinellum crocipodium
TGACTAAGAAGTCACATGACCTGATAAGATAACTCGCTATCGGATAAGATGAAGACAGGGGTATGATATATCGGGAGTTAGCTAAGGGGTTGGCTAAGTCTAACCCTAGACTAGGGGTTAAAGCTAGGTTGTGAACAAGGTCTACAACAGCGACTGCCAGCCTGTACAATGGCATCCTTGTTGTCATGAAAAAGTTGAAGAGCATCTGTCAACCAGCTCAGAGAATAATCAGAGAATGTGGGAGCCTGGGCAAGGTAACGAAACTTGAGTAAGGCATGAATGGCGGTGAGGAATCAAAGGGGAACAGTGCTGGCAATAACACCTACAATGTAACGTTGGATGGCATGGTGGTTGCGCCTGGTGACCTGCTTCAACTTGGAGATACCATTGTCAAAGGCACAATATCCAATGGTTGTTTGCAGGAGGGAAAAGCAAAAGCTGATTTCAGATGCTGAGATGACTTCGATACACCACTTGATGTCATGGTCCCAAGCAAAACGATGAAAGTGATGAAAGGGTTTGACGTGGAGAAAAAGCGAAGGGCAACTCAATGGCCATGCATCCCAGAATGGCTCTATGACTCTGTTTAGTGACAGGGCTTTGGTGTGCTTTAAGAACTCTTTATATTCCATCGGAGAGCATTTCTCTGAAACTTTACAAATGGTGACAAGGGTGTGTGATCCTGTATGTGGGTCATGGCGAACTGGGGCCCCAAATTGTTTAGAGATGGCTGTTGTGAGAGGGGAGGCCTTTGGGCCTACATCTGCAACCAAACATTGTTCTGGAGTGTTGCCGATGTAAGCTGCGACTGGCGTATAACAATACCATAGATTCCCGATGGGGTCGTTTATCATGTACCTGATGCGAGCAGCAATCTTCAGCAGGTCTAGAACTCAATTCAATGCTGTATGAAAGAGTCTTGCAAAAGACTGTGAATGCAGGTATCTTTGTGGGTGAACTTCGCAATGGGAAGAAGTGCAAGGAGTAAATATGTATGTAATGACATCTTCAAATGAATATCGGAATCGATATTTGTGAGACTAATGATGACAGGGTGTGCCATATGGTTCCCACTGATGATTGATATATTAGTTTTATCAGAAGAGAGGATAACCCCTAATAATGTTCCATCTGAGGGGATTTTCTCCTAGCATTTTTGATCAATCAGTTGATGACAGACAAAGTTTAGCACTGTGACTTGCCTGCATTGCCCAAGCACAATCCCCACTCAGCCAATCTTCGTATATACAACAGATTCATGCAACAGATGACCAGACTTTCTGGGGTATGAAGGATATGTGGGGAGCAAGTAATGGATTGCTTAGAAGAGCTTGTAGACACTCCAAAGGAGAGTGATAAAAGAGGTGAATGGATTTCTTGGTGTGGTATTCAGGTTCCAAACATTCACATAGCCACTTGGGACCAGCTGGAAGTGTCTCGACACAGGCTCACATATCTTTGGAAGTTTGAAACGAAAATGAAAGCTTCTTGATCTGGGAGTTCAGTTCAGCATTCAGTAGTGAAACAGAACTGATATTCACTTACAACACTCAAGGATAATAGAGAATCGATGGCAGCCATGCTGAGTCCCAATTGCATGCACCAAGAAACAAATTGCCACTCGTCACTAGAGGCAAAAGGAAAGTAAATATTCTCTCCCCTTTCCTTTGCATATTTGTCCTGCCAGAACAATTGCATGAATGTCAAACTGCCCAGAAAAGCAGTGCTACAACCTAGGTACCTCTCCATGAACTTTTGCTTGGCCTCTGCTTCACTATCAGATGACTCCATGTCCATCTGCACATCACCCTGGTTGATGTCTAGGTTATTGAGATTGTGGTGGAGGGTTGAAGGCGAAGATGACGAGGTGCGAGGTTGGTAGTCTGTGTCTGGTTCATCGGGGAAAGGTGGTTCGGATGGATGAGGCACTTGGGATATATCTTGACCTTGAGAATTAGAGAGTTCGTCCACCTGGTGGTAGCGCTGGTATAGACTGTGTTCCTCCATCCAATTGGATGTGTAACACACACCCATGAGCTGGTTCATGTGCTGCAGGACATTGGTCTCCAAGCAGAACTTCTTGCCACATCATGGACAGCTAATTGTTTTGAGCTGTCCGTGAGTTCTTTGGGCCCTAGGCATTGCATCAGGTTCAAAGGGCTTTTCTGAGTGAGTCTGATCGAGTGTAACTAAGTCAAGGTCCTAAGGTGCCATATTCATTTCTGCCTTTTTCCACATTTACGCGTTCCCATACAATATCCCAGCAACCCTCAGAGGTCTATTCTCAAGTCGGGCCAGAAGCTAGTGGTCACCTTTGCTGACATCCAACACCTCTGGGAAACCTAAAGCCTCCCTCCAGCCAGGCCCCTACAGATTCAATATTTCACCTATCCCCCTTCTTGATTCTTGACTCCCCTCATATGATATCCCCTCCTCCAGCCTTTTACGAATTCGATCAACCCAGTGAACAAGGCCATGACATGGGTGCTGATGAAGATGTTTCTCATGAGGATGAGGATGAGGACTTCTGATTGCCTTTCGATGTGGAATATGATCAATCATCAGATTCGTCACAAGAGGTATGTAGTATCATACAATAGGCATATTGACCAGTTGTCCTGAACTCATGCCAAAATAGCAATACGATTCCAATATTCGTCCCTCCGTCCCTTCTCGAGGCAGCTTGAGCAGACCAAAAACTACTCCTTGCTCGCAAATCACTTGCCCACCAGGTCATCCATCATAACACCCTTGCCCTGCAATACAATTGAATCATCTTGGAAAGAGCCCAATACAATCTTCGGGCTGCGGACCAGTTGGTTGGTCATGTCCATCTCATGATTTGGAAAACTGGCTACACTGCCGCATTTGAGTGCAGCATGCAGGAGGACTACATGAGGCTGTTACGATGTACCCCTCTGTTTTCCCTTTTCCTACTCTTCTCCTCTATTCACTACACTTTTCTCTGTTCTCTAGTATTCCAACTGTACTATAGGTATCCGCATCGTTCCTAGACCTTCTTACTGCAGATTACTCATCACTCCGATTCTTTCCATTCCTATTTCTCCCGGTTAGGCCTAGACATCCGCAGCTTCTTACTCATCCATACTGCGGATGATTCACCATTGCATCATTCCGTAGTCTCTTACTCATCCTGTAACATAGCCCTCCGCAGCTTCTTACTCATCCATACTGCGGATGACTCACTTCCTTCCATACCATTCCACAGTATTCCATCTCGTAGATAGTATAAAGGGACGTTGTCTCCCTCATGTAACCCTAAGCTAGAGCTACTCGAATATCACTGCTCTTAACCTATCCCTGAGCGTGTGCTCTCTTTAGTATCTCTTCGTCTCTGAGCGTGCGCTCTCTTAGCCTGCAAGACCTCTCATTTGAAGCTTGCTCTTTATACCCCTAGTCTGCAGAACTTCTCCGTTGAAGTCTGCCTCTTCGAACCCTCAGCCCCGAAGCCCCATTCGAGTCTACGACCGACCTTACCCAAGGCCAGTTGTAACAGAAGCTCTAGCTTTCCACACTCGGCCACCATCGTCGTGAGCCGTTTCCACCATTTCTCGACACCCCTACTCTCGACCGGAAGGAAAACCTCCTTCCACCCCTCAGAACCCCTTCGCACCTTCGACGTCTAGACTCATAGCCCCCTCCTCCTCTTGGAGAGAAGAACCCCCTGTCTTAGAATCCCCCGAGTCACAGGCCGTATCCCCTAGTGAGGAAGAGAACGATCTCGATCTCACCCTCTTATCTCCCCACGAGCAAGAGGAATCCCTCTCCCTCGCCACAGATCTATCCCACCACTTAGCCACTGGACTTACAATCCCTTGAGTTCCTACCCCACCTAGCCCCACCCCCATTGCCCCAAAGCCAACCCGCCATCCCGCCATGACATCCAAAAACACAGAACTCCGTCTTGCCCAACCCTCTGCCTTCGATGGAAATCACGACCATGCCATGACCTGGCTACGGTCGGTGACCATGTACTTGGCTATTAACGAAAAGGTGTATGATGAAGACACCAAGAAAGTTGGCTTCGCCCTCTCCTTCATGAAAGAGAAGTCCGCCGCATCCTGGGCTGACACCTTCATCACCCGAAAGATTGATGACACGGGCACTCTCGCCCTAGGGTTGTGGGCCGACTTTACCAAGGAGTTCAGAGCTTCCTTCGAAAGCGCTAACACTAAGGCTAATGCCCTTTCCTGGCTCAACACTTATCGGGTCACCGATAAAGGAGACGGGAAGTACTCAGTCAGCCTCGACCACTATATCGCTAGCTTCCAAAACAAAGTCGCTATTGCTGGAATAAAGGAGGAAACCACTCTCTGTTACCTCTTCTCCATCGGAATTCCCCCATCCCTCTCTAGTAAAATTTATCTCATGGACACAGTCCCCATCAAGGTCACAGACTGGTACACCCATGCCTCCAAGATCGACGACCAACAAAGAAGGGCTCACTTCGCACAAAAGCAACACAAGGGACGATCCTCTGGGTCGTTCATCCCCTACTCAACCATGTCCCCCTCTAAGGGACGAGACCCTAACGCTATGGACGTAGATGCTGTCCAAACTACGGAACGAATCCCCAAACTCACCAAGGAGATGTGCGAGAAATGCTTCAAAGAAGGACTTTGTCTTAGGTGCAGGAAAAAGGGGCATAACGCCTCGAACTGTTCCACCTTCGCTTCCAACTCCCCCTCGTTCAGATGAAACCCCTCAAAGACGATCGCTAAAGCCGAAGAAGACGACTTACCAGAGCTCGGAGAGATCGAAGACGACGAGGATGAGGAGATGGTTGTTGGAAAGGTTTCTTTCACACAGGATTTTAAAGGGGAAGCCTCGTTCGACGCAAGGATTCCCTACTGTAACTTGTGCTCCCATACTTGTATCAACATCTGCTAAAGCAATGAAGATTCCAATTAATCTCATCGTACCCTCACACACCCTCAAAGACGTCGAAACCACCGCCCTGATCGACAGCGGAGCAGAAATCTCCTGCCTAGACTGGGGCTTTGCCTGAAAACACAACCTCCCTCGAACACGCCTGGAAACCCCCATCCGAGTCCGAAACGTTGACCAATCCACCAACAAAAAAGGAGACATCCTTTTTACCACCTCCCTCTTCGTTCGCACCAAAGAAGTCACCCGAGAAACTACATTCCATATCATGGATTGTGGAAATGAAAACGTAATACTAGGAAATCCTTGGCTTCGAGATACCAATCTGCAGATCGACTGGGAAAACCAAACCCTCGAAATCCCAGAACACAGAGATCAATCCGCAGACCTATACCAACGACACCTCATGGACTCAAACCGCCACATCTCGTACCCGGGATATACAAAGAACTCAACCACGACTAAGCTTCCCAACCATACCTACCCCCGCTACCCTCAGAAACTTCATAGCTTCATTGGCTATGAATCCCAACAGAACTTTCTCAAACGAGCCACCGTCAACCGGGTCATGTGTCGAGTCATGAGATGCAGATCTCGCTTTATTCCGAAAGGGTCCAACCTCATCGCCAAACTTACCACTTCGACTAGGTTAGCTGAAGAAGCCGAGAAACTTAAACCAAAAGTATCGCTCCCTGAAGAATATTCCTGATTTTCCTTGGTATTTTCTGAAGAAGCCTCTGCTAGACTCCCCCCCTCTCGACCCTATGACCACGCGATAAACCTCGACGAGACGTTCGTCCCAAAGATAGGGAAACTTTACCCCCTTTCCCCTGACGAACAAAAAGCTATGGAGACGTTCCTTGACGAAAACCTCAGTAGCGGGAAAATCCGTCCCTCTAAATCCCCCCAAGCCTCCCCTTTCTTCTTTGTCAAAAAGAAGGATGGGAAACTTCGTCCATGCCAGGACTATAGGTATCTCAATACTCACACTACCCACGATGCCTATCCTCTTCCCCTCATTTCCGACTTGGTTGACAAACTGAAAGGGGCTACTGTCTTCACTAAGTTTGACGTACGATGGGGATACAACAACGTTCGAATCAAAGAAGGCAACCAATGGAAAGGCACCTTCATCACTCACAAGGGACTCTTCGAGCCAACGGTCATGTTCTTCGGCATGAATAATTCTCTGTCCACTTTCCAATGATTCATGAACGATTCATTTTGTGATATGATCGCAGAAGGATGGCTCGTCATTTACATGGACAACCTCCTTATATTCTCCCTGGACGACGCCTCCCATACCGAACATACGAAACGTGTTCTCCAACGTATGAAAGAACTTGACCTCCACCTTCGTCTCAAGAAGTGCAAGTTTGCCACTAAAGAAGTCGAATTCCTTGGCATGATTGTACGCCCCAATACCCTTGCCATGGACCCCGTCAAACTCGACAGGATTGCAACTTGGCCCACACCATCCACGGTTAAAACCGTGTGGTCGTTCCTTGGCTTTGCCAACTTCTACCGATGCTTCATTGACCATTACTCCGACATCGCCCGCCCTCTCATCGACCTCACGAAGAAGGATCACCCATGGCTCTGGAACTCCGCCTGTCAGATCGCCTTTGACACTCTAAAAAGTGCCTTCCTATCGAAGCCGGTCCTACGCCTCCCCGACCCCTCGGCTCCCTTCGCCGTTGCTACCGACGCCTCTCGCGACGCTACCAGCGCCATCCTCTTACAAATGGACTCCAACAGTGATTGGCACCCCTGTTCCTACCTCTCCCAATCATTCCTCCCAGCCGAATGTAACTATGACGTCTATGACCGTGAACTCCTCGCCGTCATCCACGCCCTCAAAGCATGGAAACACTATTTGCGCGGTTCCCCTTTCCCCACCACCGTCTTCACTGATCATAAGAACCTCACATACTTCCGTTCTCCACAGAATCTGAATCGCTGACAGGCCCGCTGGCTTCTCGACCTTGCCGATTATGATCTCAAAATCTCCCATGTCCCGGGAACACTCCTCGCTGGTCCTGACGCCCTCTCCCGTCGCCCCGACAAACTCTCGTCTCTACCCCACGATAACGAGGCTACTACCCTCCTTCCTCCTTCCGTCTTCGTTCGCCTCATCAATACCACCCTCCATAGCCTCATCTCCAATGCTGCCTCCTCTGACTCTCTTGTCCAGAACACCCTCCAAGCCCTTGCTGGCACAGTTCCCCCTGCCTTCCGCTCAAAACTCTCTGATTGGCACTACGCCAATGGCATTCTCACATACCGCAATCGTGTCTATATTCCGGACAATGGTACTCTTCATCACGACGTTGTCGCTCGCACCCATGATCTCTCCATGGCCGGTCACCCCGGCTTCCTTAAAACCCGCCAATTAGTTGCCACCAAATACTGGTGGCCTGGCCTCGCCCAATTCATCCGAAAATACGTTGAAGGCTGTGCTCTGTGCCAACAGTGCAAAGCCAATACCCACCCCACTACACCCCCTCTCGTCCCCATTCCCTCTACTTGCTCCCGCCCCTTCCAACAAATATCCTGTGATCTCATCACTGACCTCCCCTCCTCCTCTGGCTTCGACTCTCTCTTGGTCGTGGTCGACCACAGCCTTACAAAGGGGGTAATCCTATGTCCCACCACGAAAACCGTCACCGCTGAGGGAATCGCCTCCCTTTTCTTTCATAAAGTATTCCTCCGCTTTGGACTTTACGAAAAGATCATCTCTGACCGAGGACCTCAATTCGCCTCGGCGTTTACCAAAGAACTTGGAAAAGCCCTTGGCTACGACCTCTCCCTTTCCACTGCCTACCACCCCCAAACTGATGGAGAAACCGAACGGGTCAACCAGGAAGTCGAAACATACCTTCGGATCTTCTGCGGTGACAACCCCACCTCGTGGGCGGAAATGATTCCTCACGCAGAATTCGCCCATAACCACCGCCCTCACTCAGTCACCAATCAGTCACCCTTCTTCCTCATGTATGGATTCGAACCCAGACCACTCCCCACGGTCTTATCGTCCTCCAATCTCCCCGCCGTAGAAGCCCGCCTAAAAGCCCTCTCCGCAGCCCGAGATGAAGCCCTTGCCACTCATGAACTTGCTCGACAAGTCATGAAAGCACGTAATAGACACGATTTCACTTCCTTTATCAAAGGAGACAAAGTCTGGCTGGAAGCCAAGAATCTACGACGCTCCCTCACCTCCCCGAAGTTCGCCCCGAAACGAGAAGGACCTTTTACCATTACCCAGGTCCTATCGCCCATCACCTACAAACTCTGCCTCCCCAAAACGTGGCAGATTCACGACGTGTTTCACGCATCCCTCTTATCGCCCTATCGCGAAAACGCTGTACACGGCCGAAACTTCCCGGCTCCACCCCCTGACCTTATCAATAACGAAGAAAGGTACGAAGTGCTGTGCATCATTCGTCATAAAGGCCCCCCTCGCAACAGGCTGTACCTGATCCGATGGAAAGGGTACACTGCTGAGGACGACACTTGGTTACCCGAAAGAGAACTCCGAAATGCTCCTGCTGTCCTTGAAGCTTATTGTTACGATCCTACTATTTTTCCATTACTTTTCCCGATCATGTGACTTGATATTCGTCACATGATCAGTCATGTGACTACACGTGACCTTATCTCTTATCTATGACATCATAGCATGTGCACACCGAGTTTGTAGTCCCCTGTTACGACTCGGAGGTTTTATCGGCTAAAATCGAGAGAAGAACCACCAGTACCTGCAAGTTACGTTACAAAGGACACCGGACACCCGTGGTGACAGGCAAGGTTTGTTTTTCTTTGTTTGTCCCATAACGTTATGCTGAGCACTATATTAACGCCCCACTTCGACGCAAGTTTCTGCTTCCCTTCCATACCTACAACATCCCATTTCCCCCTCCTGAAGGCCTGATACTCCGCCTCGCACGCGCTGCCGTATGTGCTGACGTATGTGCTGACGTGTCGACATGCCCAGTTGTGCGTCAGCGGTAGCACCCATGTACTTATGTTCTCGACCAACTTGGAAAGACCGGACCATGATGATCTATGTGGAACCGGGACTGTGTTGGCGTGTGGCCATATGCAAAGTGCCTTCGTTGTGGATTTACTTTGAATGTAAAAATAAAAATGTCGGACTGATGTTTTGAAATGTAAACCAACATAATGCAAAATTAATATATCTACATTAATATTGAGTCTACACGAGTCTAGCTAAATTGGCTACCCATACCCGCCCCTTATCGTACCCGTACCCGTGCTGTGACCCGTCACTCACGCGGTGGTCGTCGACACGTTGTCGTGTCATCGTTGTCGTCGTTGTCGATGCCCGTCGTCGCGCTGTCTCCGTTGTCACCGCCGTTGTAGTGGCGCGGACGTCGCGTCGTCGTAGTCGCCGACTGACGGCGAGAGCGGGAGCGGGGAGGGTGAAGGGTGAGGGCGAGCGCGATGCGTAGTAGCGACGACAGCAAAGACGGGAGCGGGGAAGGTGAGGAGGGCTAGGAGGTGAGAGCGGGAGCGGGGATGGCGACTCGACGTCGCCATCGCATCGTCATCCGTGTTGCCAGTCGGCATCACGCCGGCGTTGCGTCGTCGTCGCCGTCGTCGCCGGGCCCGTCGCGGACGTTGTGCCGTCGTCGTCGCATCGTCGTCATCTCCGTCCTGTCCCGTCGTCGTGTCGTGGCAGTCGCGCCAGTCGTCGCGTCACGGTGCCACGTCGCGCCGTCGTGTCGTGTTGAGGGTGAGGATGGTGAGGACGAGGACGACGGTTACTCACCGTCGTTGGTGTCGTCTCCCCGTCTCCGTCCGTCCCGTCCCATCGTCGTCGTCAGGCGGGGCGAGTGGGAGGGGGTAGTAGGGCGAGGGAAGGGGAGCACAATGCGAGGGCGACGATGACGTGTCGTTATCACCGTCGCGTCGTTATCGTTGAGGACAAGGAGGGTGGGGCGAGTGGGAGGGGGTAGAGCGAGGGCGAGGGAAGGCGAGGGCGACAACGGCGAAGACGATGCGTCGTCATCACCGTCGCATCGTTGTCGTTGAGGACGGGGAGGGCGGGGCGAGTGGGTGGGGGTAGGGCAAGGGCAAGGGCGAGGGAAGGGGGACAAGGCGAGGGTGACGGTTGCGTCCTCGTGGTCACGGCGTCATCGTCGTCCGTGTTGCCAGTCAGCTTCATGCCAGCGTTGCGTCGTCGCATCGTGGTCGCGTCATGGTCGTGGCGGCGATCGTGGTGGCTGCGTCGTTGTGGTCGCAGCATTCAAGTTGGCGCGCAAAAAAAAGAAGAGAACAGAGAAAAAGAAAAGAAAAAAAACACTCACCGGATGACCGGAGCGGTCGATACCCGCAGGTAAACCGTCAAGGGGATCGATACGGGTTGGGTTGTGTGGGACCCGTGGTGTAATACGTACCCTTGGGGAGCGTAACAGCGAGCTCGAGGTGGATAGCGGCGGCAATAGCGACGGCGGGAGGATGAGTGGCCGAAACACGCCACGTGGCTTTTATTTTTATTTTTATTTTTATTTTGTGTATAAGTTTTTGGGGTCTGCGCTTACCTCACTTGCAGGTACGAAGAATCGCTAGCCGATAAAGGCTCCGAGTCGTAACAGGGGACACAACACTCCGTGACGGCCATGCCGAGTACTGCAGAAGCGGAGTGTCAGGCTCGTTCGCTCGACTGTTTTAAATTGTGCTTCAAATTGTACCCGGTTGACTGGCCAATGAAGCTGACATTGCGATGATAATGATAATGATCAGTGGATACCCGATGAAACGTGCGTCAGATCTCGTCCGATATTCCACAGAGAAAGTGCGGGTTTGTAAACGAAAAGGTCCGTCACCGCGTCACCGTGCTCCCACGCGCCAAGCTTGAAAGTCTTGGAGAATATTATGTAAAGACTCAGATAAGCCTTCCTCTCCTACTTATTATGGCCGTTATATGTTTTGTAGATAATTGATCTCTCCTTCTCAACTCCATCATGCAGTGGTCATCCAGCCAGCTGATTGAGCTTTCCATCGTTGCCTGCACCGTAGCCAGCATCCGTCATACCGTTTACCAGGTGCGGAATGCACTTGCCCTCGCCAATTCCAAGAGCGGCTCCATCAGATCTGCCTCCATGCCCACCCAACTTTCTACCCTCATCCCCGCAGCTCAAGGGTTCCTCACGTTTACTTTCCCTATTGTTTACATTGTCACCCTCGTCTATTGTGGAATGCACCAGCCAATATGGATGAAGATGCTCGCGTTGCCAAACGTGCTATATGGCGTAACAGTGGAAGGGATGCGGAGAAACACTATCAGGGTGGTTGCTTATGCTTTGGGCATTTCCCTGCAGCGTCTTTCGGAGAAGGTGTTTGAAGATATCGGTGACCAGTACCACCCTATCGGGGTACGTATGCACTCTCCGTCGCTCTCGGGGAGCTCGAGTTTGACTCGGGTAGCAGCGGCGCGAGAAAGGGAGGGTCATCCAGACGGGACTGTATGCCTGGGTTCGTCACCCTATGTATTCGTGAGCCTATCATTTCCCTCTGTCCCTTCCGGCACTTTGACCGTCGCGATCCAGCATGCTGCTGCTGCAATCAGTCATCTCGTCTTTCGTGTTTTGGTCTTACGTGCCCTTGCTGACACTCGTCGCCAACATGGCCATACTCGTAGTCAAGATCCCCATGGAGGTGACTCCTTGTCGAACCTAGCGAAGCGTCCGTGTGCTCAGGGATCCTTGCATGACAGGAGGAGGCCATTCAGCGAGACGAGGCGACTGGGGAGGAGTATCGCTCCTATATGAAAAAGGTGCCTGCAAGACTGATACCGAATGTCTTTTGAACTGCATGTGCTTCATTGAAAGGTGCGTGGTATCACGCTTGTAGTCGATCCGGGCTCAGTCGAGATGGGCGGGGCCCCCTTGCTCGTCCGATGCGCGTTGTCCCAAGACTGCGTCTAACGCGGTCCTAATCCTCGGAGAGGGACGACCGACGGGCGCAGCAAACGAGTCTGACATCTCCCTCGCACATTGACTCACCTCCGCATCCCAGACTCACATCGATAATGGAATTCAAAATTTCCGGGCCTCTCGTAGTTGGAAGCCTTCTCCAATGTTTCCAGCACCCACTCATCTACCGAATTTCTGTCACCATCCAACCACTCTTGATCAGCATCTGAGATGGATAGTCATGGTTAGCTTGCCATAAGTGGCAAATCCTTGTTTCTTCTCTTGTACCTGGTCGCGTAGCGCTAGCTAGCATTCCCAAACCCGTTTGAAAGAGCATCGAGACATTTTGTGAGAAACAGAAGTTGAAAGGTGGAAATGTTTCGACACCGTTCTCCCTTATTATGTTGCAACATCTCAAAACTCGTTTTTCCTCAATTCCATCATGCCATGGTCATCCAGCCAGATGCTCGAACTTCTCGTCGTTCTCTGCACCGCATACAACCTCCGCCATTTCGCCTACAAGGTGCGGAATGCGTTTGCCCTCGCCAATTCCAAGGGTGGTTCCGTCAGGCCCGACTCCATGCCCACTCAACTCTCCATCCTCATCGGCCCAGTCCAAGGGCTCGTCTATCTGAATGTCCCTATTGTTTACATCGTTACCCTCGTCTCCTGCGGGATGCGGCAGCCAGTATGGATGAATGCATTCGCGTTGCCGGACGCGGTGTACGGAGTGACGGCGGAAGGTGCATGGAGAAACGCAACAAGGGTGCTCGCGTGTGTTGCGGACTTGGCCTTGCAGCGTCTTACGGACCAAGCGTTTGAACATCTCGATGACCAATTCCATCCTCTCGGGGTACGCCATATGCGCTCCTCGTCGTTCTGGGCGGGTGTTCGGGTCTAACAAGGGTAAATAGCGTCGCGAGAAAGGGAAGGTCGTTCAGACGGGTCCATATGCCTGGGTTCGTCATCCCATGTATACGTACGCCTATCCCACTGGGTCATATTTGATGACGTTTTGACTGACGCGGCGTAGCAACATGTTGTTGCAATTCCCCCTCTTTGCTCTCATATTCTGGTCTTATGCACCCCTATTGATGATCGTCCCTACCATAGTCGTATTCACAATCAAGATCCCGATGGAGGTGATTCCTTGTTATTGAAATTGATAAGTGCGCGTGTGCTGACTGGTCTGTGCATGGCAGGAGGAGGCCATTCAGCGAGATGAGGCAACGAGGGAGGAGTATCGCGCATATATGGAGAGGGTGCCTGCGAGACTCATACCGTATGTTTGGTAAACGCGCGTGCAAGATTAGAATGCGACCAAATAACCAACGGTTTTCTCTCACCAAAAACCTTGATCGGACCGTTCCGGAACCGATTCCATAACGCATAACCCGACGAACAGGACAACAAAGTTGCAGCCGTGACGTACGGGGCCGATGCCATCAATGCCATCACCGACTCGGATCAGTCCCCTTCATCAATCGTACTGTGCATTTCCAAATTCGGATACACAAACGTCTCCGTCTTGCTCTTGCCCCACGGCGGCTTGTGCTTCATAGACTAGACGGTCTGCCGTCGCCGGGCACGTACAAGTTATACTTGGGCCCCCATGAATACGATAGGCTGGATTGACATAGTCCCATGCTTTCAGTCAGGGACGATGCTCTTACGACCCCGAGATCTTTCAGGACGGCGACTGATCATTATTAGTACATCTTCTTTCAAGCGCCGTGCATTGCGTGCGTGCTCCCAAAAACGCACAGTTTGCTTGACTGCATCAAATGGGATACTAGGAACAAACGGAAATAGCGCAGGATATGCATGTCTATCACAAAGGTGGCACATAACCAGAATGCACATAGTACTTGTAACGGAATTCGCACAGTAGCGCGCATGCGTCATCGGCTCAATATACCCTCTAGATATACAAACACGATAAGTTATACGCCATAGTATACAAACAACAGCGGCAAGACAGGCATATGTTTACATCCATCCTTCATGTAGATCACCATTCGAGAGCAGGATCACCACCACAAGAACCACCTGCTCCACTGCATCCTCCGGACACGTCCACGGTTGCGATTTCGATGCCTTTGCCCCCTCCACGGGACATAACTTCAGCCGTCGCCTGCTTGACCATCCATTTACTAGTGCCTATGACTGCATCCAGTTCCTCGGGCTCAGGCAGAAGCACAAGCAGGCTGTCGTCCTCCTGCTTGATGTCAAACGAGATGATTGAGTAATCTATGTCATTCAGACATGCGC
>JBBPLA010000024.1:0-14006 GCA_038089515.1 Leccinellum crocipodium
CATTGGTTATTCATATATCTATAGATCTGCCACAGCACAGCAGTCAGTGCTTCTAACCACATTCCCAGCAGATCCTCATCGTATTCCCATGGTGCCTATAGCTGCCACACCACGTTCCTAGGCTTCTTACATAGCCTTTATTATCGTACCATTATTATATTACCGTATATAGGTAAGACCTGCCCTTAAGGCATGGTCCGTGCACATGTAGTAGCACATATAAATATAGCGACCTTGAAGACTAGAGCCCCCAGTCTAGTTCTTCTCGGCCTTTGACCTATCGTCGGGTCTGATACATAAGAACGGGATTATCATCCATTATCCCGAGTCCTATAGCTTGTCCTCAAGGGCGCCGGTCACTAAACCCGGCTAGTGGACGTACGGATGACATCCCGAAGGTCGTCACCAACACCCTCCCTTGCCTCTTTTGGCATCCCCGATAGCGTCCGCTACATTGATCGATTCTCAAAAGAAGTCGCTTTTATCCCCACAAATAAAACCATTACGGCAAAAGAAACCGCCGAATTGTATAGAGATTATGTATGGAAACATCATGGTCTACCGGATTCTCTAGTTTCCGACCGAGGCCCCAACTTTGCTAGCCAAATGATGGTGGACTTGTTTAAACTATTAAAAATCGAGAAAAAGATGTCCACAGCTTATCATCCCCAAACCGATGGACAAACGGAGCACATCAATCGAGAACTTAATCAATATCTCCACCTTTTTATCGCTGAAAAACAAGATCAATGGGTCGAATGGCTCGCCCTTGCCCAGTTTAATATCAACAACACTCGCTCTTCTTCAACAAACTTCACTCCTTTCCAACTGACGAAGACCTTCACTCCTCGCCTCGGCTTCGAGCCAGTCACGGTCAAAGCCCCTGCAGCCAAAGAGTTTGCAGAAAACATGAAAGCCAACCTACAATCGGCCAAAGATGCGCTAGAACGAACTCGTGAACGTATGCGTCTGCAGGCAGATAAACACAGATCCAAAGCCCCGGATTACAAACCAGGCGACCTTGTCCTCCTCTCCACCGAACACCTAGACCTTGCCAATAGACCCGCGCGGAAATTGACGGAATGATGGATCGGTCCCTTCCAGATCACCGATGTCTTCACCAATAGCGTCAAACTCCTCTTACCAAAAACCAATCATGCACGGTCTACCGTCAACGTTTCTCGTGTCAAACCTTACGTAGAACCGCTCCCAGGGCAGCCATTAATACGCCCGGGGCCGGTCTTTGTTTCTGACGAAGGAACCGAGGAATTTGAAGTTGATTATATCGTAGATTCTCGTCCTATTGATCGCGGCTTCCAATACCTCGTCCATTGGAAGGGTTATGATCTTGATGATCGAACTTGGGAACCAGTGTCCTCCTTGTCCAAGCATGCCCAGGAGGCTATCACCCGCTTACAGAAGGATTTCCTTCAACAACACTTTCCATTGTGTCAAGAGTGTCATCAAGCGACTCCGAAAAGGCAATCTGACAAATGGCAGGGTACATGACTCCAGGGATGGGCCCTTTCAAGTAGAATCTCAAGCAGACATCGGATATTACAACTTCCACGTCCGGAGTCTTCAATTCTGTATTGTGATGCAGGGTCATGTCAACCAGGTTGGTAGGAGCTATGTTGACCACTTCCTGCGTAAACATAGAATCAAGTGTGCAGACCACGATTTCATGAAGCTCACTTGGCCATTGGACGATAAGCTTTTCGTGGTTTGGGAGATAAGAAAGGCTAGATGATTATTAGCATAATATTATTATTGAGGGTGAAACACGGTTACTGGGGCTTTCCGATAGCCCTTGCCCAACTGTTGAGCGCAGTTTTGGTGGCGTGGAACTGGTTCGGAGTAATATCAGACAATCTCTGTCATTTCTGTCAGATTAGTCTACGAAGATTCAACACACAACAACTTACCAGCAACCGGGGACCTGATTGTATCATAATGTAGTAATTGTATAACGTCTCAAAAATTGTCTTCAAATCTGTGTGAATTGCATGTCACAAGTTCAACAGTAGTAAATTGGACCATCCACATTACTTACGAACGCGCAAGTCCCCTTCTTCAATAGTGTGGAGTATTTGTGATGGAATGCTAGATTTCTTGGAAACAACTCCAGCTGTAGCAGTAAGTTGTGTTGCTTGAGTCGTTGAAGCAGGCCTGAGTGGTTCAGCCCTGGAGGCCGCCAGCAGACCTACGTTTCTGAACCCATTTGAAGTGGAATTTGAGCGGGTGATTGTCAAGGATGGATTACTGCCTGACCAAGAGTCCTGGGACACGTAGAAGGGCAAGACTCGGGAGTATCGCGACGTATCGCCACTGACAACAGCGGCGGACATGGTCCCATCAGCGAAAGCTGGAATGAAACCTGTGGAAAGACGCAGAGCAAGGGGAAGATGGGTCTTTAGCATATCTGGAAATTGGGATTCAGGACATAAGATGAAATATATGGCTTCCCGTGAATCGGGAAGCCGATGCCATCACAGATTTGGATAAATGATGAACCACTGAGTGCTGCCAGCCATGGGACAAGAGTCTGCCAAATGAAGATGATCTGGGCTTCGCATCTGTCGGCACTCAGCGGCACCTATCTGAGGCTATGAGCTGTGAGTTCATTCCTTGCGCCTTGAAATCTCACCTGGATACGCACCAAAATCATTCCAGAATCCAGATGCCCCCTGCAGTTCAGCTGGAGTCCAGTGATATTCCTTTCCAGGTGGATGGGAGGTATAGCTTGCAAGAATGCCTCGGATCAGGGTCATATGGTATGTGAACACAATTTTGGTGCGATGTATGGAGCCTGAGAACGGAATGAAAATTTTCAGCATCTGTCTACAAAGTAGTCAACATTATCAATCGTCAAATGTATGCCATGAAGTTACAGGTTTGCTCTGTGGGCATGTCCTCTATTGAACAAGAGTACTCCATTCTCAAGCAGCTGTGTTTGGGCCCGTCGAAGTCGGGAGCAACAACGGTCGGCATTCCAAGTGTTTATTGGTTTGGTCGGGAATCACACTTCGATGCTATGGTTCTCGAGCTCCTCGGCCCCTCTTTGTCTGACCTCATCATGATTCATGGGACATTCAATCCCCTCACTGTACGCTATATTGGTAACCAGTTGGTGAGTAGTCTGTGATCACCACTGCACTACTCAGACCCCTTGTGACTGATGGTTTTTCCAGCTGTCACGACTTCAATATATCCATTCGTGCAGCTATGTCCACAGTGATATCCAACTACAAAACATCTTAATGGGCCTCCATGACCAGTCCTTCACTGCCTATGTAATCAATTTCGGCATTGCAAAGCAGTTTCACAACTCCGAGACCCGCTTTCATGCCCCCATCCGCCACACGTCTCGTCTACTTGGAACACCAGCTTTTGCGTCCCTCAATAACCACCTCAGAGCTGAGTTGAGTCGACGTGATGACCTCGAGTCACTTATTTACGTCCTGCTTTACCTTACCCTCGGTTCTCTGCCTTGGCTCCAACAAGTTCAACCACACAAGCGGCAGTTAAAGCAGATGAAAACATCGGTGATATTAGCAAGCAAGCAAACAACACCTGTCGAGTGTTTGTGTAACGGTGCCCCAGAGCTATCTACAATGCTTCTTTACACCCATGCGCTCTCCTTTTTGGAGACTCCCGACTACGACTACATGCACTCCTTGCTCCGTGGAGTTGACAACCTCGCGCAGCTATCCACTGACGAGGCTCAGGTCGTGATGCATAATCTCTCTAGATCCTCCATATCCGATTGCAATGCTCCCCTGTCTGTCTCAAAGTGCACACCACCTGGCTGTGCCCAACACATGTCTCCTGTCCCTCGCCAACCTCGTCAAGTACACACGCCTGGACGGTCCATCAACCGTGGCTCAAATGCCTCACCTATTAGCAAGTCTCACTTGATAGCTGCTTGAAGTCAGGTAACCATCAAGACAGTTGAGTGTTGCCATGTCATATTGAATGTACATGATGTATGATTGATTGCAGTTGATATTGTTCATGATTATACCATACATACTTACTCTCATACATACTGTAGTTCTAGTCAACTCCGAGACTCGAGTGGTTTCAGGCTTTCAGCTGTCACATGAATGGACTGGCTAAGAGCCAGTTGTAGCTGACAGCGGAGCAGTGCTTAGCCAGGTGGCACAGCTAGACTTGCTGACATAGCTGAGCTGTCGTGTTAGCTGTCAATAGCCAGAGCTGGCCTCATTTTAGCTGAGTTGCAGAAACACTACCAGAGGTGGATAGAATATGGAAGAGGGCAGGAACGGCTGCGAATGCATCGACCGCAGATGGACCACACCAATCAAGTCCCTGTTGAATAGGGAAAATGAACAAAGAGCCAAAGTGGCAAAGAAGTAAAATGGATTCTCACTGAAGCATGTCGCTTCTTGGTTCGCAAACTGGCACGTGCACTCCTTGGCTTTGGAAACATCCCGAAGGTCCTTGTTCATCGAGATGTTTTGGTAAAACGCAAGGCGTTCGAGGGTGATATCGTGCTCGGCTTCAGCATTCAAGCTGGCGAGTGCAAACTAGGTACACATTAGACGGTGAACCATTCAATCGATTTGTTGGATGTGGACAAATCTGGGGATGGGAATGAGGCTGCAGTGCATCCTTCTGTTGTGGGGAGCATGAAGAGGACGGGTTCAACGACAACTCTGATTCCAAAAGTGGATATGATGCAGTGGGTCAGGGGAATGACGTGTCGGAGATGGTGTTTGAGATTCTGCCTGTGTAGCAGTGTTTAGCAGGGGAAGGAACCAGTACAACTGAGGATGTTCAGGGAGGATCTGCTGCAGGATTGGAGAGCAGCTTGCAGAGGCAGGGAGGATTAAGCTTAAGGAGAGCCCAACACCATATGGAAGGAAAGGATGAATCTGCCACCTTCTAGATACAAGTGTGCTGAGGCTTTTGTTACGCGAAGCGTCACGATGTTGCACACGTGCAAGAAGTCGAAGACGTCGACTGGAGTGGTTTGGCTATACCGGATGTCGAAGACGTCGACGTAGGAAAGACACGAGGAATACTCACGAAGAGACTCACTCAAGGATCTCTCTAGTTAAAGAGGCTGGCTAAGAAACGACGCTTGATTGCGTAGAACTAGCTAGAGAAACAGGGAATGACTACACGGGTATTTATAGGTAGAAGTATAGTGCACAGACCAAGCTGTGTGTGTAGCGGAACCAGAGAGGAGACTAAAAGAGGAATAGAACAAGATGGAAGGTCTAGGAAGATTGGTCATCCGCAGTATGAATGACGTCAGGGAAACTGCGGAAGTTTGGTAATACACGAAAGAATGAACCAGTCAGATAGTAGGAGAAGAAACGTACGAATAAGTGAAGACGGAAATGTCACCGGGGAGTAGGAGGATAGAGTACGCCGCACGACGGAAGGAAAAGAGTCCATGGTATACTCGACAACCTATAGGGGCTACGGAAACCGTAACATTACCCCCTTCATAGGTTGGAGACCCAGTATCCAACAATACCTTAATCCCGATCGTCTCTGGTACTCCTCGCAATCTCATCATCAACAACCCATTGCTCGTCGTCAGAGGACTCTGCAGCGAAGGCGCAATCTCTCTCGAAATGGCCAAGACCCTCGCAAAGTCTGCATTGGTGGGCGCGCGAGCAGGAGAAGTAGCTGTGCCCGGGAGATCCACAGATGTCGCACAAATAATCAGTGCAGTGAATCCAAGAATGATCTGGGCTGCCACAGGCGTAGCAGGGGGGTCCCGGGGAGGTACGAGCTGAAGGTGAATTACCGCGATTGTTCCGTTCGGCCTGAGATGGTTGTCGAGGGGGAATTGGGATGGGTTCAGGGGAATGGGTGGCAGGAGATTGGAACGCATAAGGGTGAGAGGTACTACTCCTTGTTGATAAGCGGTGGCGACGACTGAGAGAGGGAGAAGACGGGGGTTCCTCGCCAGGGGAAACGGAGGGAGACAAAGTTGATCCCATCGCTCCGGTGGGAGTCGCGAGGCTGATGGAGGGTACAACACGTCGAAGAGACGGTCTCGCGGGTTGGGCGGCGTGTTGTGTGGCGAGAAAGGGGTTCGAGAAGTCAAGGGCGGCGCGATGATATGCGTGCTGCTGGTGTTGGATCATGGCAAGCCAATGGGGGGATAGTGCAGACCAAAGACGAGCAGGGGGGAGAGTTCCTATGGCAGAAGAAAAGGAAGATTCGGTAAGTAAAGTAATAATATGAGAATGGAGCGAAATCAATTCGAGCTCAACAGAAGCTATCACCATATGGGAGGCAGTGGCGCGAGGTATATGAGAAAAATAAAGACAGAGACGAGCGTAAGAGTGGTGTAGTTGTATGGCAGTGTGGACGTTGCAGTGGGGGATGGAAGTAGAGAAAATGTTTCATTCAAGTTCATATAGTAATTCGGGGGTTTCGAGGACGGCGGTAAAGAGAGCGTCCCGAACAGGAGGAGGGAAAAGGTTAGGAAGCAAAGGAGCAAGGGGACGAAGTCGTCCAAAAGAACCGTTGAAAGTGGTGGAGAAGGCATTGGACATGGTGGGAATGGTCATGAAGGAAAGTGGGTGGGGTTACAACATTTATATGCAGCAAGGAGGGCGGTGGCATGAGATAGGTTCTGTTCAGGTTCCCATGTGTTTTCGGAGGACGGCCATCCTTTCCAAGACACGAGGTACTGGCGGCGACCACGAGTTCCGTGATGAGAGAGAATTTGTTCGACTTCGTACTCAGCGTCACCTTCTATTTCCAATGGTGGAGGAGATAGGAAGTTCGGGCCATGTTCGGGAGTCTCCCGATAGGACGATAGTTTCGAAGCGTGGAACGTGTCGTTAATGTGCCAGGTCGGAGGAAGTTTAAGCCGGTAGGAGACGGGAGATAGTACCTGAGTAATCTCAAAGGGGCCTTCACGTCGAGGGGAGAGTTTCCGAGAAGGGTATCGGAGATGGAGGTCTTTGTTATCGAGCCAAACCTTATCGCCAACTTTCCAGGGCACGAATGAAGAGGAGAAACGTTCCTTCATGAGGCGCTGGGCTTTTACGTGGGCTTCTAAAGCTTCCGAGCGAGCTTCAGATAAGAGAGATAGGCGGGATTCAAGTTCTGGGAGGAAGGTTTTGCCGATGGGGGGATAGGCACGAGGTTCGTAACCAAGGATGAGAGAAAAGGGGGTGCGGTTGGTAACAGAATGAATGGAAGAGTTGTGACAAAATTCGGCCATGGGGAGGAGGGGAGCCCAGGAGTCGGTTTTTCCAGCGCAGAAAATGCGGAGATAAGTCTCGAGTTCTTGATTAACTCGTTCGGTTTCTCCGTCGGTCTGGGGATGGTAGGAGGAGGAGAGGGCAATATCGTATTTAAGAAGACGAGAAAGTTCAAGAGAAAAAGCGGAGGCAAATTGAGGACCTCGATCAGAGATGCAGCGATCGTGAAGACCAAAACGAGGAAAAATATGGGTGAAAAAGAGTGAAGCGATATCGGAGGCAGAGGCGGTTTTGTGACATGGGAGAATAATTACCCCCTTTGTAAGTCCGTGGTCGACCACGACCAAAATAGAATCAAATCCAGAAGAAAGGGGAAGTCCGGTAATTAAATCAAGAGAAATTTGTTGAAAAGGACGGGTAGCAGAAGAAGAAAGCGGGAAAAGCGGTGGAGCGGAAGGATGGGTATTGACCTTGGATGCTTGACAAGAAGCGCAGCCAAGGACGAAACGACAGACGAAAGTGGAAAGGCCAGGCCACCAGTAATCTCGAGAGAGGAGGTTCTGGGTACGCAGAATGCCACCATGGCCACCGGCGGGGGATTCGTGAAGAGAGCGGACAAGGTCACGGCGGAGGGGTTCAGGGATATAAAGACGGTGTTTAAAGTATAATTTGCCATCGTCGAATGTCCAATCGGAAAGGGAAGCACGGGGAAGAAGGGATGTTCCTTCGTTAAGGGCGGCGAGAGCGGCAGAAGCAAAAGGGTCGGACGAGGTGAGAGAAGATAGTTTAGAAATAATGGCAGTATCAATAGAGCGGACAAAGAAAGAATCCGGGAGAAGGGTAACGTCTTGATTATCAGTAGAAGTATCGACGTCATCTCGGCGAGAGAGGGCATCGGCGGGGGCCATAGAAGCTGCGGGGAGGTGATGGAATGCGAGGTCGAAGTCAAGAAGAAAGAATTGCCAACGAGCATGGCGGCGAGAGAGTTTATGGGGTTGTCGGAAATAGGTGAGGTTTTTATGGTCGGTGAGGATGGTTACGGGATGGCCAGTTCCTTGGAGGTAATGTCGCCATTCCTCGAGAGTGTGAATGACAGCAAGAAGTTCGCGGTCGTAGATGTCATAGTTCCGCTCGGCGGGGGAGAAGGTTCGTGAGAGATAAGCGCAGGGATGGAGATCGCCGTTACCGTCGGTCTGCATGAGAATGGCCCCGGATGCAGTAAGGGAGGCATCAGTCATGACCATGAAGGGACGGTTTACATCGGGCATGGCTAAAATGGGGCAAGCTAGGAAAGCAGATTGTAGGGAGTGGAAGGCGGATTCGCATTGGTCTGACCAAGACCAGAGATGATCTTTTCGCGTTAGGTCGATAAGGGGGCGGGCGATGGAGGAGAAGTTTGGGATGAATTTGCGATAAAAGTTACAAAATCCGATGAAGGAGCGGACGGCTCGGATGGATTTGGGAGGAGACCAAGTCTCGATGGCGGACAGTTTGGTGGGATCCATCTGCAGGGACCCCTTCTTGATGACGAGACCGAGGAACTCGACTTCTGATGCAGCGAACGTACATTTCTCAAGTTTCAGGTGGAGATTATGTTCGCGCATACGCTGAAGCACCTTTCAAGTCAATTCCCAGTGTTCATCGGGATCGGAGTTGTGAATGAGGAAGTCGTCCATGTAGATGATTAACCATCCTTCGGCGATATAATCTCCAAAGACGGTGTTCATGAACGCTTGGAAGGTGGATGGAGCGTTACAAAATCCAAAGAACATAACATTGGGTTCGAATAACCCTTCAGGAGTAATAAAGGCGGCTTTCCACCGGTCTTCGGGTTTGATGAGAATATTGTTATATCCCCAACGGACGTCAAGTTTGGTAAAGATGGAGGACGACTTCAGCGTATCGGTGAGAGAGGAGATGAGAGGGAGAGGATAGGCGTTCTTGACCGTATGCTCGTTGAGGTATCTATAATCTTGGCAGGGACGGAGGGAGCCATCTTTCTTTGGAACGAAGAAAAAGGGGGACACTTGGGGAGATTTAGAGGGAGAGATTTTTCCAGAGGCAAGGTGTTCCTTCACAAAGTCCTTGCATGCGTCGCGTTCTTTAGGATTTAGAGGGTAAACTTTAGCGACCTTAGGAACGAACGAATCCTTTAGCTCAATAGCATGGTCAAAGGGTCGAGAAGGAGGTAGTTCGCCATCTTTCGGTTTAGAGAAAATGTCAGCAAAATCGGCAAGCTGAGGGGGAAGAGTGACGGAATGTTTCTCAGCTTCGATGGATAGTTCCATGGAGATGGTGGCTTTTCGGATAGTGACATCGGAGTGGGGAAGGCCATAGGAGAAGTCGGATGATGATGTTCCTAGGTATCGGAGGAGGTAGCATTGTCTGGTTACCTCAATGGGGTCTTCTTCGGAAGGGGAATCGGGTAGCGTAATGGTTCCTGTCTCCCAATCGATGGTAGGGTTCACTTCCTTTAACCAGGGAAGTCCTAGGATGACGTCTTCCTTGCCACAGTTGATGATAAAGAAATCTCGTTTAGTCGGGGCGTTTCCAGAGGACATAGAGAGGGAAGTTTTCTTTCGGATGACTCCTCCAGAATTGGCGGTTCCGTCAACGTTAGAGATGGCAAGAGGTCGGGGAAGAGAGGATATGGGTAAGTGATTCTTTGTAACAATGGACTGATTGACAAAATTGCCAGTTGCCCCACTGTCGATGAGGGCTCGGCATTCGACGGTTTTTGCTCCAGGGAGGGAAAAGGTAACTGGGATATGGAATGATTTGGCATTGGGTGTTGTACAGAATACAGGAGCGAGACGGTGAGGAGAGGTAGACGTCGTACTATCCCTCCTTTTCAAAAATCCTCAGTAGGCGTGGTAACTTCCTTGACTACAGCGACCGTTTCTTCGGCCGGTTCTTCTTCGTCATAGACGGTGCGGAGGACTTTCAGGATCTCTTCCTTTGAGACCTTTTTGTCCGTAACGATTTGATTAACATATTTCCCCAAAGGGGAGGAGTTGGTTGTTTTAGAGGGAGAGGCGGTGGACGAGCGAGGAGAGGAAGAGGGCGAGGAGGTTGACTTTGAGGGACAGTTGGGGTTACGAGAGGAACAGCCAACCCGATGGCAGTTAAAGCATCTGTTCTTGCGGATGTGCTTGGCTCAGTTCTGGGGGGTAAGGCGGACGTAGTCGACATCCATGGCATTGGGGTCGTGAGAGGAAGATCGAGAGGAAGAGTATCCTCCTTGACCTGAGACGATGTCGGCAATCCGACGTTGTTGGGCGTGGTAACGAGCGGCCTGCTTGATCCATTCGTTGGACGTAGTAGGCTGAGTCTGCTGGGAGAGGATCATAGTAACCAACTTGGGGTCCATCCCTGTGGCGAGATGTTCCATGAGGGTGTTTTCGTCAGTGATCCCAGCGCGAGTAGAGTGAAGACGAAATTCGGAGACATATTTCTGGAATCCTCCTTCCTTGTCTTTGACGTTCTGTTTCAAACGGTGGAGGGTGTGCCGGCTCTCGGCATCGATGTTGTAGGGGAAGAAAGTGGAGCGAAAGTCTTCTTCGACCTTCGCGAACGTTTTGTCGGGTGCGGCGACGTTAGGGTCGGTAATCCTACTATACCACCCTTCAGCGAAAGGGACTCCATTTCCCTTAGTAAGTTTGTTCAACAGAACAAGGACGCGAGCGGCGTCAGAATAGAGAGCATCATTTATCTCGAAGTAGGCCTTCATGGCCAATAACCAGTGGTTTGCTTCAGGGGCCTTGCCCGAGAAGTCCTCTGGGAGTCCTGCCTTGAGTTCGGAGGGCATAGCTGGGGGAAGGGGAGCGGCGGCGGGTGGGGGTGTTGGTGGATTAGGTGGGGGAAGGTGGAAAGCAGCACGAGCAGAAGCTTGGGCTAGTGCTTCGACTTCTTCGGCAGTAGGTCCTCGTTGTACAGGGACGGCAGCGAAGGAGGCGGTTCGAGGAGGAGAGTCATTGTCAGAGGAGGGTGGTCGGAAAATGCCGCGGGAGGATTTGAAGGAAGAAATGGTGGGCAGTCTGCTAAACAGCAGGAGGCATAGGACGAGCTAGTTCTTTTGTTACGCGAAGCATCGCGATGTTGCACACGTGCAAGAAGTCGAAGACGTCGACTGGAGTGGTTTGGCTATACCAGATGTCGAAGACGTCGACGTAGGAAAGACACAAGGAATACTCACGAAGAGACTCACTCAAGGATCTCTCTAGTTAAAGAGGCTGGCTAAGAAACGACGCTTGATTGCGTAGAACTAGCTACCAAAACAGGGAACGACTACACGGGTATTTATAGGTAGAAGTATAGTGCACAGACCAAGCTGTGTGTGTAGCGGAACCAGAGAGGAGACTCAAAGAGGAATAGAACAAGATGGAAGGTCTAGGAAGATTGGTCATCCACAGTATGAATGACGTCAGGGAAACTGCGGAAGTTTGGTAATACACGAAAGAATGAACCAGTCAAATAGTAGGAGAAGAAACGTACGAATAAGTGAAGACGGAAATGTCACCGGGGAGTAGGAGGATAGAGTACGCCGCACGACGGAAGGAAAAGAGTCCATGGTATACTCGACAACCTATAGGGGCTACGGAAACCGTAACAGCTTTCGGACACCGTAGGGAAAGCGACAAATGTGGAAGGTATAGTCAACGATGCAGTAAAAGAGATGTGTAGTCACATTATATTTTTAAGTCTTATGTTCCGCCACTTCGGTCCATAGCTCATCCTGTGACTTGGATGATCTTGCAAACACAGCTACCCTCAATTTGTCGTGGTTTCACAAGATTTCAAAGTGTTGCATGTGACAATGCAGGTCGCCACACCGACATCACGACTGATGACGTGCAGCCTGTCCTCGGCCTCGGCCACCCTGTCCACCTCATCACATCATCGAAGATGGCAGCCAGTGACCATCCACTGACAGCGCACAATGGTTGCTGAGCGACCTCGCACAATGATGCACTGACTGACACACCCATATCATGCTGTATGTTGTTCCTGTCCTGCCAGGCAGCCTCCAAGTGAGCCATCTATCACTCCACACAGCACACCACACCCGCCATGCTGGTATGCCACCTATAAGAGCAGGCTGGTGATGGCAAAGGGTAGAGCGTCGCATTGCATGACGCACGCTGCACCCGCCATGCTGATCGCGATCGATAGCGGTGCAAGGTGGCTGTGCATAGTAGGTACAGCTGGCAGTTAAGCTAGCATGATAATATATTAGATCAATAGAGATGTACAGCGACAGATCAGTCTGATATCTTGCTAGTCGTGGAGCAATTTAGTCTCACCTCTTCAAGAGTCAAAGAAAGCACCAAACCACCCGCCAACAGTTTCTTGACTATTATCAAACACATATGTACAGGAATATCATGTACCCAATGCATTATCTTCATCTTTGTTGAGCCTCATTAGTATGTAAAAGTATTTTAACATTCCACTCGGGCTCTAGTGCTACTTGCCCATCTTTGGACTTCGATAGTGAGTTTGCCATCTCATCTGGTGTGTGTGCAGATGGTTGACATATCAACGTCACCAGGTGTGAAACAAATTTGCCACTTATAGTGGCCTAGACAGGGATCAGTGAACCAGAACATCAATCAAGCAACACACTTCTACTCACAATCATGTTCCATATTCCAAGCATCAGCAGCCACATATAACTTATCTCCTTTTTTCACTGCCACAGTGACCATCTCCAGCTAGATTACACAGGGAAGGGTGACTGACAGTGTGTGACTGACAGTCATGGTCTGTATGTCCATGGGAGGGTAGGAATCCAGTGGGGGTGAACATCTCGAGCAGTTTAAATTTATTAGTGATGGCATGAGAGTGCTTGTTACGTGAAGCGTCGCGATGTTGCAATCGTGCAAGAAGTCGAAGTCGTCGACTAGAGTGGTTTGGCTATACCAGATGTCGAAGACGTCGACGTAGGAAAGACACGAGGAATGCTCACGAAGAGACTCACTCAAGGATCTCTCTAGTTAAAGAGGCTGGCTAAGAATCGACGCTTGATTGCGTAGAACTAGCTAAAGAAACAGGGATCGACTACACGGGTATTTATAGGTAAAAGTATAGTGCACAGACCAAGCTGTGTGTGTAGCGGAACTAGAGAGAAGTACAAGAAAGGAATAGAACGTGATGGAATGTTAGAGAAGGTTGGTCATCCGCAGTATGAATGACGTCAGGAAGACTGCGGAAGCTTGGTAATACAGGAACAAAAGAACCAATCAGATAGTCAGAGAAGAAACATACGAATAAGCGAAAATAGAAATGTCACCGGGGAGTAAGAGAATAGAGTACGCTGCACGACGGAAGGAAAAGAGTCCATGGACCACTCGACAACCTAGAGGGGTTACGGAAACCGTAACAGGAAGCTGGTTCCCAGGTATGATTATCAACATCCATCAGGAAAACACCACTTTGCTTATCTGACCTTACTCATACTTATTTTGTCAAAATAAGTTCAAATAAATATGAGTTCCACAAGTAGAATAAGTGGAAACAATACCACTTGATCTATTGTTTTACTTATGTTTTTTTACTTATTTCTACTTATTTACTATTTATTTTCATTGGACAATCACTAAGAAAGAAGCAAACAATGACATCAAATTGCACACAAGAACTACTTAAGTAGATAAAGTACGCTGTCACAGTGCTTGTTCCGTGGTGTGTCATCATCACATCATGGTGTAGTGGCTGTCGTTGACGCCATTGTCGTCGTTGCTGTTGCAATGCTGCCATGTCGTTGTCCTTGTCCTCCGCATCATTCTCATTGTCGTTGTCATGTTC
>JBBPLA010000025.1:0-13946 GCA_038089515.1 Leccinellum crocipodium
CGGTTGCACAGGGGGGGACCTTGCCATAGCGCTGTAATAGCTGTAACTGCTTGTACTGTGTTGCACAAGACTGCACACAAGATTTTGAATTTGCTGATGTGACTTTGTGACCGATCCCTCCTCCTCTAAAACGCATGAACATGTCCCTGTCAACGAAGCTAGAGCAATTAGTACGACATGTAGAATAGGAAAACACGAACTTACATGTTAACATAGTAACAGTTCCAATCCTCGTTTGGTTCATTAGATTTTCCCTGCCATATGAATGATGGTCCCGAGTATTCCTCTTTCATTCCCCACCCAAACCCGGGGATAAGATGGACCCCACGGATGACAGAGTCTGGGTCGATGAATCCAAAAGCTTCACCGACACTGTCGTTATCGAAGAACTCTAACTGGGGCAATTGCTTGGCATCCCAGCCTGATTGGAAGTTTGAATCACGTTGGAACCAATGGACGAACAAAACATCCATCCGCTCTGGTTTGAAGTATGGAGATGTGGCATCCTGGCAGTGTTGCACGATGACATGGAAGATTAGGCAGATGCGTGCATACCAGTACAGGTGAGAGCACTCATCTTCTTGTGACAATAGCATGATATCCGGATATGAGTGAGAGCTAATCGAGTCCTGTTCGTGCCGAAGATCGTAGGTAGTGTAGTTGATTTGCAAGTAAGCATGCTTGAAGAATTTGTTGTTCTGTATGATGACACAGCAATGGTCCTCATCAGAGAAGTTGTATTCATCGCCGTTGTAAGCAAAGCCTTGCAGACGGGCTAGTAGATGATCCTTGAGGCATGGAATAAAGTCCTGCATTGAAGGGTATAATTTGGCATACCAAGATCATCAAACTGTAACTTACATTAATGGAGGGGTTGTCTCCAAGGTCACTTAACCATTCAGTAAGGTTGTGGGCTTGTCGTGTTGAATCAGCAATATGATAGTGATTAGCAGGATCTGTGTGGAGATGCTCAGGACACTTTGGATCAGAAGGGATTTCTGTAGCTTGAATGGAACCCCATGCACTATTCACTTTTGTGATGAATCGTTCAATTGCCTCTTGGTGGGCAATGCTAGCATTCTGTGTGTCTTTCTTCTTCCCTGAACATCCGAAATGGTGTTTAGCACATCGGTGCTCGAGTTCCCCCTGTGTTTCAAGATCAGGTTTTGTTACCGACTAGAGTAGTAACAGAGAAAAGTATTATACCATTTGAGTAGAGTAACTATCTGTTGTTCCATATTGTTGGATCATATCAGGATACTAGTCACCAAGTGCATGGAATTTGTAAGTCAATAGGTTGAGTTTCTTTATCTTTTGCATGCCAGAGTTGCTTGTACCACCAAGTCTGGTTGATGGCTGACCGTTCTTTGCAATGAATGCTGCATGTCTTCATGCTCGCGAGGCACACTCTTCAGGAAGTTCGACAATCTTATATGCAGCACACGTTGTCAACTGAAACTTCCACACAGAAAAGCTGAGGTGGATGGTTGCCATGTCGAAAAATGAGAGGGTATCGTCTGTGTGCATGTGAAGTTTTGCGAATGCATGCCAAGTTGATAAATTGAATGGAAGGTCTAGGATAACCTCGTTATGGGGGGGATCCAGCAGGCCTTCGAACACAGGGATTGCACCATCACAAAAATAGCAGAACCATAACATGCCCAAATAAAGATTATAGCAATCGGATGATCTAAGCAATGCAATACGACATCGTATTTCTCCTCAACTCAAGTGGGCCGTTGACCATTCAACGAGTCCCCAGATTATACATTCATGCTGTATCTGATCCCTACAATGTATGCATATATATTGCATTCCACAAGTCTTTGTGCTTGCCAGTTCCATCACTGGCACCTGTAACTGGCCCTGCACACAGACCTGGATGGAGCCCAACCAAAACACTTTCCAACGTCTCAGCACAGACCCGGATGTCTCCAGCCTCTCCTCCCGCATTGAAGATATTGTTATATACTAGTCTGTGCAACTCGAATCAAGGTGTGCTGTAACCTTCATTACCATAAAGATCATCATCTCCTTCATCCAAGTCAGTGTCATCATCGTCGTCAAAATCTCCCTCATGATCTCCTTCATGTCCGATGTCTCCTTCCATCACTCCTTCCCAATCCAACTGCTCATCATCCGAGTCATCCCATTCCCCTTTTTCATCCCCCTTGACCTCCTTCAAGTTATTGACTCCATCTTCAAGTTCATCATCTGATCTGGCTGCTGCCATGTCATCATTATCTGAGTCCACTGCTGCTCTCGTGTTGCCTTCCAGAAACTCATTCCATTCCCAAGTTGCCTTATGCCCAATCCCACCACCTCAGAAGCACATAAACATGTCACGATCCACAAAACTAGGTAGTCAATGATTAGTTCTCGACTGTGAGTTATATCATTAGAAATACCCACATGTTAACATAGTAGTAGTTCCAATCATATCCATCTGGCTCCCCTTTCTTAGGTTTGCAGCGACCTTTTGAAAGACCAAGCAGTTCATTCGTCAAGCCATGCGCAAATGCAGGGATAATATGTACTCCTCGAATGACACTATCAGGGTCAACGAAGCCAAAAGGATCAAGCAACCCATCATGTTCAAAGAATCGAATGCGATGTAGGTGCTTCTCACTCCAGCCTGATGGATAATTCACATCGTGTCCGAACCACTGAACAAACAAAACATTCATCCAGGTTGGTTGTGAGAAACGCAAGTAGGTATTCTCCTGTACTTGCACCAGGACGTGAAAAACATGAATGACGTGCGCATACCAATACGGATGACTCTTCTCGTCCTTGTGGGATAGAAGCATAATGTCTTGGTGGCTAAGTGGATTGATGCAATCTTGCTCATGCCGTAAGTCATAAGTCATGTAGTTGATGGACATAGTGCTGTGGAAATAGATACGGTTGTCCTTGATGTTAATACATAGTCGGTCTTCATCTAAGAAGTCATGTTTGTCACCACTGTATTCCAAACTGAGTATGTGTGCAAGGAGGTGGTTCTGGAGACGAGTGATAAAATCCTGATACTAGAGTGAGTCTCAGAATCTAGACATGACAAGGTAATCACTCACATTAAATACCCAGTCTCCTTGACGCTCTGCAAGCCAAGCAGTAAGGTTGTCAGACATCCGAGAAGACTTGGCTATGTAGTAATGGTCTGATGGAGAAGTCCGAACTCGTTCCTTTTTTTTTTGGCTGTTTCTCTTGATTGAGTACTTGGCATGATGTGTTGAATGTACCAAAGAAACATTCAATAGCTTCTTGATTTGCTATGCTGGCGACCATGGAACTCTTCTTCTTCCCAGACCATGGATATTGTCGCTTCAACCGTTGATGTTCAAGCTCACCCTGTCAAGAACATAAGAACAGAAGGAACATGATGTGATGAGGAAAGCATCCTACCGTCTGAGTTGTATAACTGTCCATAGTCCTGTATTGTCTAATTGTGTCTGGATAGTTGCCGAAAGCATGGTACTTGTAAGTAGTAAGATTTAGTCACTTGAGCTTCAGCTTCACGTTTATCGAGGTACCACTGGCACTCTGTTTCGTGGTGAGAGCAGCCATCCGACGACCATGGGCAGCACTTTCTTGAGGAAGTTTGGTCGTGTGGTAAGTGTTACATGTTTCTGCTAGGAACCTGGCTATGGAATGCTGAAGGGACTCAATTGCTGCCTCAAAGAAGACAAGAGTTTTCTCGGTATGGAGTCAGAGTTTGGCATAACCATGCCAAGTTGCCAGGTCGAAAAGAAGGTCAAGCACGATCTCATCATGAGGAGTGTGGACAATGCCTTCAAAGCAAGGCATTGCACACTATCATATGACTGGTAAGTATAGTTAGTGAACACGCCCAAAAACCAACCTGGAGGAGGTCCTTGAAGTCTTGCGCAGCAAGACATTTCAAGCTTGAGGTGTTCCTTGAAAATCTCCAGATTGTTCCCCTTCCAAAAGTTGATATCTTTCTGTACCTGGTAGCGTATATTCTTACATGTTGCTTGATAAGTAGAAAGCAGGGTAATAACACACCTAAAATTAAGTTTATCGATTGCAGTACCACCTTCTGCAGAGAAAATGTGGAGCAGGTGAATGAATATTGCCTTCCAAATGCCTAGTTCGAACTTGTGAAGGAGGTCGACAACCAAGAGAAGAAAAAAATTGAATTGTTCATTGGGGATTCACTTGGAAAAAGCATTCTGAAAAGATCAGTAAATGGGAGAGTGGGGTGGATAGCTAGCACGACATACATGAGTGGGAACCAATGATTTCCCATCAAGCTCTTTCTTGACACATACCCCATTAATGCTTGCACCATAGTTGAAAATTGATCTGCACGCCCTTTTTACCTTGTCTCTGAGGCTGTGGTTGCTTATCCATATCTTGTTCCATCAGGTAGCCATATCGGTTTGCAATCCCATGTCGGGGATATCTGCCTTTCCAATTAAACAGTGGGGACATGGACATTTTCCTAGAAACTTGATACAAGCAAGTAGGATTCTAGATATGGTCAGCTCCTATCAAAGATTCGGGATCACATGTACTTACTTTTCAGGATAATCAGCTAAATAAGTGAAAAATCGGACATACACATGATGAGTGATACCATCAAAAAATTTGATTACAATGCCATTTTTATAGGCATTGATGAGGTGGTCATTGAGGAGCAGCATCCAGATCGCATGCATCAGCTCACGCTTGCAATGTGTGTAAATATTGTCAGAGGATGCTTTGTCATAGTAACTGCTATATTTGTCTTGGAAATTATCAGGCAGCTACAGGACAAGTGAGCACCTTGATGTGAAAAGTTGAAAGAATCACGTACAGTAGGAATATAAGTGACATGATGGCATGCCTCCCCTGTTGGCTTTGCATGTGCATATTTGGACTGGTTGCCAAGGTAAAGATAGACCAGCCAGAGAGAAGCATCACTGAAGTTGGCCAAATGTGTGGCATCAGACCAGAGCATAACTGGAGCAACAATGTGCTTTAAATTGTCTCCAGGCTCACATGGGAGTGAGTGAATTGATCGATAAGCATCAAGGAATGCAGGAGATGAATAGGCTTCACCGAATATCCGAACCAGTTCACTGTCATCTGACATTTGCCAATATTCCTCGTATGGAACATTGTGGAAGGTTGATGAGATTGGACTTTGGAATGTGGAGATGATTATATCAGTGATGTCGTGGTGGTACAGATGGTCAATCGTGAGCCTAGGAACACTCCTGTCATCCTCCGAGGCAAACTTGGTGTGTTCGTGAGGTAATGGGATGGTCACAGATGATCACTTCCATCCATGAGTGGCGTTGAAAGGATTTGAGGAGTCTTTGAGGTACTTCTCAATATGCCTCTTCTCCTGGTCATGGCCAAAGAAGTTGTTGACTTTGGGATTCATCAGCAAACCAGCACATTGGACCTTTGCACGCTCCAGACATGACAGCTATGTACAGGATACTCCAGATATCTCCAGCTGCTCCAGGTCTTGACAGGTCTTCCCAGATCCCCCAGGATCCCCAGAGATATAGCCACCTAGAGACACAGCCACAGCACAGCAAGCCCCAGAGTTCTCCAGAACACTCCAGATATTCCCAGTCTTCCCAGCTTCTCCAGTCACTGACAGTTAATAGTGACTAAGCAAACACTAACCAAGTCTAACTAATACATTGCCTCTTAACCTAGACTAACCAGTGCTTTGCCAATATTCCTAATCTAGACTATCTAATGTTTTGCTCCCTAACCAAATCTAACCAGTGCTTTGCCAATATTCCTAACCCAGACCAATCAATGTTTGCCTCCTAACCTAGACTGACCAATGCTTTTCCTCCTAACCTGGACTAATCAATACTTTGCCAATATTTCTAACCCAGACTACCCAATGTCTTGCCTTCTAATATGGACTTATCCACTTTGAAGGGTTGTGACTCATAAATCAGGGGTGGGAAAAATCAGGAGTAATCATGTGATTATGGAGGTCAATCATGGGAATGTTTTATCTCTACTAACCATGTCATAATTATTTGATTTGGTATGATCTCCAGCTTCTTCCAGATGCCTCTAGATCTTTCCAGATTGCTCCAGATCATACCAAAATTGTCAAATGAATCATATATTTATATCAAATCCTAATTACATTCAAGACTACTATGTACATATATATACTATGGACATAAAACAAAATGAAAATGATATTACCATATGTCACACATCTATATAAAAGGAATACAAGACAGTAACAAATCAATGTGCAAATAAAGAAATTTACTTACAGAAAATTATCTATACCATGACCATGAAAAGAAACTGAAAGAATAAGTCAGTAACATGTCAGTCACACTAGCACATTCCACTTACTTGATAAATAGATCCATCATTGAAATAAGTGGTGAATGATAAAGAGATAAGTGGCAGATGATAGATAGTAAGTGATATGATATAAGTGGTGAGTGGTAAGTGGTAAGTGATGAGTGGTAAATGAGTGATGAGTGGAGATGGTACAAATCAAGAAGAAAGAGGCTGTGGGAAAAAAATTCACAGGTGTGTTGTTTATATAATGTGGTGGTACAAATAAACAAAAATAACCATATATGGACAGCACACTTGTCCGCTTTTTTGAGAATCAAGTGTAGGAACTTCAACTTACATCAGCATCCACTCTTCAAAACTACTAAGTCCAACTAACCAAGCACAACTTAATTAACCAAAGCACTTTGAAGCATGCAGGCATAGCACACTAACCAGATACTAATTAAGCATGACCAGGCACACTAACCAGACACCAACCAAGTACTAACCAGGCACTAACCAGGCACTAACCAACCATTAAGTTCACTAACCAGATACTAACCAAGCACAAAGCACACTAACCAGACACTAACCAAGCAACAACCAATCACACACTAACCAAATACAACCAAACAGTAACCACATACAGCAATCACACTAACCAGATACTATCAAAGCATAACAAAGCACACTAATTAAGTACTAACCAGATACTAAGAAAGAAACTGGTCTGCCAAAACATAGCATGGGAATATGACGCTTAGCGATGCCTATATCAGAGGTAGAGGGGAGTCCTGGTGTCCATTTCCACAATGAATTATATAACTCGGTGCAGATGCGACCAAGATATGACTGTTTTTCCTTTGGATGATTTTTCGAGTTGATTTTGATTCCACATATGTGGCTATTGTACCTGATAATGTGCAAATAAATCTTCGACCCCCCTTGATAACATGTAGTATATGTCTATGGCCTCCATCTGAGCCACTAATTACACAGATCAGACATGACATGGCTAAGCTATAACCAATATCTCATAATCTAGGTCTTAGACTAATATGTCAACCAAATCAAATAATTATGACATGGTTAGTAGAGATAAAACATTCCCATGATTGACCTCCATAATAACATGATTACTCCTGATTTTTCCCACCCCTGATTTATGAGTCACAACCCTTCAAAGTGGATAAGTCCATATTAGAAGGCAAGACATTGGATAGTCTGGGTTAGAAATATTGGCAAAGTATTGATTAGTCCAGGTTTGGAGGAAAAGCATTGGTCAGTCTAGGTTAGGAGGCAAACACTGATTGGTCTGGGTTAGGAATATTGGCAAAGCACTGGTTAGATTTGGTTAGGGAGCAAAACATTAGATAGTCTGGATTAGGAATATTGGCAAAGCACTGGTTAGTCTAGGTTAAGAGGCAATGTATTAGTTAGACTTGGTTAGGGGAAACATTAGTTAGTCTGGGTTAGGAATATTGGCAAAGCACTAGTTAGACTTGATTAGTGTTTGCTTAGTCACTATTAACTGTCAGTGACTGGAGAAGCTGGGAAGACTGGGAATATCTGGAGTGTTTTGGAGAACTCTGGGGCTTGCTGTGCTGTGGCTGTGTCTCTAGGTGGCTGTGTCTCTGGGGATCCTGGGGGATCTGGGAAGACCTGTCAAGACCTGGAGCAGCTGGAGATATCTGGAGTATCCTGTATATAGCTGTTATGTCTGGAGCGTATGAAGGTCCAATGTGCTGGTTTGCTGATGATGTCTGCAGATATCATGTCCATGTCCAAGTCAAGGTCTGAGTTGTTCTGCAGAGTAGGGGCATCGGTGACAGCTGCGAGATTAGCCCTTTGAAGGATACTGGGATATCTTGGGTATATCTGAAACATGCCCATTTCATCCCAAATAGTTTTGAACCTGATAGAGTGCAAGGGGGGTGCAAGTGGAGAGTGCAGTGGTGGTTTAGGAACTGCAGAGCAAGGCAGATAGTCCTTGTAACGTGCTGGAAGGTGAATCCGTCATCCTGAATGGCATAAGGAGACCTGAGGAGGAGACTCAGGGATATGGGAGTTCTGTTGTGAAGAAGGTAGGGGCCCAGGCACATCATGATTTGATGGGCCAGCCTTGCTCTCAAACTTGTAGAGACCAAGCATCAGACACATACAAAGGGATTAGAATGTCAAACATATCATATCAACATCGTTGTTAAGCATATCTATGCTATACCGTTGCAGAACAGGCTGCAAGGAAGGTGAGCAGGATGTGTGTGATGGTGCAGTAGATTTTACCAGTGAACCACGGTGGACGAGGGACCCAGTCTTTCGAAGCTTTCATTTTGTTTTCGAGAGACGTTTCTGAGACTGTAAAACCTCCAGCTGGAGTTGTCTCTTGGCCTTACAGATCGACTCATGAGCATGAAGGCGTTTCCGGATCTCAAACAACTTCAAACAGCTGAAACATGACAGATCATTGTCCATGTCGAGGGGAGAATGGCATGAAGGGTCATCAGAGGGCACAAAGTCTCTTAAAGATGAATATTGGATTCTCCAAGCTCAGATAGTACAGGTATTACATAGCAAACTACCTGCCAAACAGTGTTCAGATTCAATTTCCATGATAATAAAGGCAAAGACACACCTATGATTGGACTTGTAGTTGAGGTGAAGTGAATACCTCCATAGTGAGTATCGAATCACTGCAGCTAAACATGGTAGTAGAAGTCAACAAGATGTGGCATGTGCTGTGTAGATAGACTTAGTGAGTATTACCTAATTACACCTGATGTGGGAAGCCATTGTGGCTTCTGCTCATCCGATGTTCCTCTTTCTCTTACCACCACCATGCCCACACTACCACACATCCCTCCCTCTCCAGAGGATGACACCCTAGACTCCATGGACGAATCCAGGTATCAAAGGAAAGAAGAAACCCAAGGCAAAAAAAATCACAAGAGGAAATGCAGTAAGAAGAGAAGTAAGCCTGACTCCAGTAATGATAAGGACAAATCGAAGAAGGGAGAGGTAATCATTGGCGAGGGAAAAAAGCAAATCTTGTGCTTTTATCGCTGATGGTATTTGATACTGATACAGAGCAGGTCTGCCAAGGCCATTAGCAAGGAATTCATATCTGCGGCACGTACCATTGCACAATGCATTGACCTCTGGTGCGACATTGGTAAGGTAATCAAGATTGCACAAATGCTAGAACAGGAGAAGGCCAATGAGGCTGGTAAGCTTGAGAAAGATGAAGCCATCAAGAAGCTTCACACCAAACGGTTGAGAAAATAGTAAGTCCCACTTCAAAATGTACCAATGAAGCTCACCGTCAGCATAGCAATGATGAAGCACGTGAGCATATCCTTGATACTTACTACAAGATCCTGCAACTTGCCCCTAGCCTGTCCCCCCTCATCAAGGATCCCAAGCATGCTGCTGAGTTGGCAAGTGTTACACAGAAGGTGTGCTTTCTTAAGTATTGGCACATATATGTGCATGTATACTAATGTGAATAGATGAATGAGACCATTCATGGGACATGATCCATTTATGCAACAAAGCTATACCCCTCTATTGAGCAATATGCTGTGCCAGATCCTCACAAGGCGGGACTTGATCTGCCCATCGTCAATGTAGCCAGTGGCCGGGAGGAAATGGGTCTGAAACACCCTGTCCTTGCACGCTTCATGTGTCCCATTGAAAATCTGAAGGAGTTTATCGAGCATCCCACAGAGTAAGTCAGATGTGCACAGTATTTGACCGCTGATACAGCTTTTCATGCTAGGATACGAAAGCAATTGGAATGTGGGAAGATACCCATGAAGGCAAACAGCTTCCCTGCTGTATTTTGGAGTGGTGATAAGTATCCAGGAGACAAGTATGACCCTGGAAATATGTGTGATGGATTGTTCCGAGGCTATATGCTCGCCCAGGTATGTCATAGTCTTTTATTGGTAACATGACTGAAAAAAGGTGGTAGGTGGCACGTCACTTATTCTTAGAGCCAGCCACTGCCCTTAATCCTGCTTTGAAGAAGGGTTCAAAGCCATGCAATGCCAAGCTTCATAACATCACGACTATAGAACCAGAACATATTGCATATATTTGCATCCAAGTAAGTCTTTTATTTATGTGCTTTTAGAGTTTTTATGCATTGTTTTCCAGATACATTTCGCAATCTCTTCCATGTCCTCTTGGAATGAGAAGGATAGGGAATTTAGCTACCTTGAGCTCTATTACTTGGTAGTTTCATTCATCCGCTCGGCAGTTGATACAGACTGGAGGGACAAGTTCATGAAATGGTGGAACTTGTGAGTGCCTTGTTTCAAATTCTTTACTCAGGCTGGCTTATTATGTAGGGAGGTATTTGAGAATGAGAAGGGTCGTGGATTCACTGAGAAGATGAAGAAAACTGATGGCACCACATTCTCATCGTCTGAGTCCACAGGAATGACCATGTTAGAATGTATGCAAGCACAAATGGCAAGTCGTATGGCAACAAAATCGAAGGCTCCCTCATCTGGTGATTGTGATTGTATTGAATTGATTGGGCAAAGATCGCCAGTGTCTCCTCCACCTTCATCTGACACAGGTGACATTGACGACAACCATCAACCATCTACTCTGCCATGACGTCATACTACTCATACGGTGACTCATACCACTCCCCTGCATACTAGGTCATCGCATCAGGACCAGGTTATGCATCATCAGGCATGAACTTCTGATGCCCCAGGGTCATAGTCCCCGCTGATAGTTCCCTGTCGTTTGGCCCCATGGATTTGTTTGGAGACTCAGACTATGGCTACAGACGAAGAAGGCGATGAAGAACTCACCCCTCGCCCAGACAAGATGAAGGGTAAGGGGAAGAGATGTGCTCAAGATGAACTTGAAGAAGACGAGGAGACCGGTGGAGGCCACATTTGGAAAGCAAGACGTCTTCGTACTGCCAGTGGCAAGTAGTACTACTAGGGTGGAGGTATGTGTTGAAGTCTCTATTCCATTGATGTGTGATATCCCGTTACAATAGCATGTATCTCAATTCTGCGCCTGTAAGCCAATAGATCCCCACGTGTATCTCTTGTCCAATCATGTAACCAAATGGATGCCAATATATCTTTGTGTATGACTAAATATGCTCCTATGTGTGCGACCGATTAATATTCATTGGGTGAATCTCTAGTAAGACATTCTAGACATTATATTGTGATATTCAAGCTTTTGAGTTTCTAGCTATGGTTGTATATCCTTGGCCACGGGTGGTCCATAAGATATATAGATTACATACATTGCACGAGTAAAGATACATATATTTGAGCATATTCAGATTCAACAAATTTTGTGATGACACTACCTGTTATGCGAAGCGTCACAGCAGTTTGGCAATACCAGATGTCGAAGACATCGACGTAGGAAAGACACGAGGATTGCTCACGAAGAGACTCACTCAAGGATCTCTCTAGTTAAAGAGGCTGGCTAAGAATCGACGCTTGATTGCGTAGAACTAGCTAAGGAAACATGGAACGACTACACGGGTATTTATAAGTAGAAGTATAGTGCACAGACCAAGCTGTGTGTGTAGAGGAACCGAAGAGAAGGCTAAGAAAGGAAAGGAATCGGATGGAACATTATGGAAGGTTAGTCATCCACAGTAAGAATGACGTCAAGGAAACTGCAGAGGATTGGTAATACATGAAGAGAAGGGACCAATCAAAGAGTCGGAGAAGAAACATATGAGTAAGTGAATACGGAAGTGTCATTGGGAAGGAGGAGAATAGAGTACGCAGCACGACGGAAGGAAAAGAGTCCATGGTATACTCGACAACCCAGAGGGGCTACGGAAACTGTAACACTACCCAGTGGTTACTCAAACATCTGATAATAAATAGTACCGTAACTACATACCTGAAGAAGGTCTTCGAAGTCCCTGGTGGCAACTGCTTCATTGCTGAGGCGTTCTTGTGGAATTTACGGATTGTTCCCCATCCAAATGTCTCCACCTGCCGAAACCTACATATCCTGTGAGTAGCAGCACTAATGCAAAACAAATAGAATGGGTTACCTCCAATTGAGCTCTTGTATTGCATTACCCTTATGTGCATGCAAAATGTGCATTAGATGTATAAATATCGCCTTCCATACTCCAAGTTCAAATTCGTGGAGTAGGTCGACAACAAATAAAAAGAAAAAATTAAAATAAGTCCCCTCAGATGAGAGATGCTCCAAAAATGTGTTCTGTTAATAGATGAATAGTCATAGTAGTAAGTAAACAACACAGAAAAAAGTTACTTACTTGCATTGGAATCAAAGATTGGTCTTTCAGAAGGTTGTTGACATCCTTACCAGTTACTTTCTTACCATGTTTGAAGATGTATTTTCACACCCTTTTAATCAGCTTTTGGTACCCTTTGTCGTTCGTCCGAATTTGCGTGGTCTGGGTCAACATATCAGATGGTCTACCCATATTTGGGATGTCGGCTTTCTTGATAAGACATTGAGGACAGGGACATTCTCCAAGGAATTTGACACATGCAAGAAGGACCCTGCAAATACCCATCAATTAGCATGAAAATGAACACACGGAAAGTGTGATACATACTTTTCTGGATAATCAGCTGAATAGCTGAAAAACCGAGGGAAAAAACGCCTCGTGATACCATCAACTTGAATACACTTGATCAATATGCTGTGTTTGTATGCCTTGACAAAGTTGTCATCGAGGAGAACTTTCCATATGGCATGCATAAGCTCATGCTTGAAATGGGTATATAACTCCTTTGTAGACGCTTCCCCATATATCTTCATATAGAGGTCTTGAAAGTCATCCAGTAACTAGGTGGTTTGTCAGTCACATGTTCATGTTATGAGCAAGTACTTACCAAGGGGATGTAAGCAACATGATGGCATGCCCCTGCCGTCAGTTTACCTCGGGTATACTTGGACTGGTTTCCAAAGAAAAGATACACTGGCCACAGGGATGTGTCACCAAAGTTCGCCAGTTGTGTTGCGTCGGACCAAAGCATGAGAGGAACTACAATGCACTCATAATCATCACCTGGTTCCCTAGGGAGAGAATTGATCTCATGTTGAGCATTGAGCATTCGAGGGGAAGTATATGCCTCAGAGTGAACACAGACATTGTGTCTATCTGCAGTAGTCCACCAATTCTCAAAAGAGTGGAAATGGAAAGTGAAGGAGACGGTGTCAGAAAAAACGGACTCTATGATTTGGGTGATAGAGCGATGGATGACATTTTTGATCTGAATGGAGGGGATGTTTGTGTCAGTCTCAGAAGCATACTTGACGCCTTCTTTGACCAAGGGAAGATCGAACGAGGTGCGGATCCAGCCATGTTGCTCACAAAAAGGATTTGAGTCATCCTGAAGGTACTTCTTGATGAGAGCACATTCCCGGTCGAGTGAAAACACTAGCTGCTCAGATTTATTGAAATCAGGATCCTGGATATATTTCCAGAGATGGTTAGTCTCTTTTTTTGTCTTTGCTGTGAAGCTAGAAAAATGCCAGCAGGTAAGCAGGCCAGCAGTAGGACTACTAAACACTGAGAAAAGGTTCTCCCGAGTGATCTCTGATGGGGGGACGATGTTCACAAGACCAGAAGATGGAAGGGAAGGTTGACTGAGTGTAGGGGCACTGGCATCAATGAAGTCGGAGAG
>JBBPLA010000026.1:0-13505 GCA_038089515.1 Leccinellum crocipodium
ACATTGTTGTCATGTCATGCATCCATGAATAGATCCATGCCAGTGGGTCCCATTACCTATACCCGTTCCCATTGGTCGCTGGTACCTGGGGTGTTATCCATGTAAAACCCTACCGTGACCAGCAAAAGGATGAGTATCACATGGCATCTCAAGTGGATATACTCACAGAGGGCTTTTGATGTGAAGGGTGAGACCTCCAATCTTGACAGTGACCTGGGCTAGAATCTGCAGTTTGAGTATATATGTGCTCTAAAAAGAAGATAGTCAGTAGTAGGCATCTGAATATGTCATCCTACTTGATTTGTCTGCCACGTCAAGATGGTAGGCCGTTGCACTGTCAAGTCTGCTGTTGCTTCTGTGTCAGTGCATCACCATCATGGTGTTAGTTCATCACATGGGTGTGCCAGTGGGTATCGGTGTCAAGTCCTCGTCCTTGTCCTCACATTGCCATCATCTCACCATCAGCAGCATATTATATCATGCGTGAACAAAAACGTACATTCATCTTTGTGTTTGCATATAAGTGCATGCTCTGAATCATACTCACCTCTCTGCTGTGCCATACTTGTCTCATTCAAGTTGTTGTCATCCACATCAAATAAATATTACCCCATTGTCACTGCCTGCTGCAAGAGGACAAGGGGATGAGGATGTGAGAGGGAGTGAGAGAGGGGAGGGGGCATGACATCATTCAAGTTGAATTGTTGCATTGAGTCATGTTGTTGTCATCATCACTGCCTGTTGGGAAGAGAGAATGGGATGGGTGAGGATGAGGATGAGGACACACCTCATCTTGGTGGAATCCTTGTCAAGTCGTCATTGTCATTGGAGCTCAAACAAGCACTGGCAGTACTCATTGTATACTGTACCTGTGTGGCTGCCTAAGGCAATAGCGCACGGTAGCCATTGTGCACTTACAACTCATGCCAGTGAGAGCAGCATACATAGCAGGCCCCATTGCATTTGATGCAGCAAGGGGGTGATGATGAGATGGGATGGCAATGGTCACGAAGAGAGACTGACGATGCTGTGATAGTGACAGTGAGTGGGCAGTCTGGGTGTGCCTCATTACATAACAGAATTTCTTTGTTGCCAGTAATACTTACCAGTACTTAGATTTTTTTATGCACAAGTACTCTGCACATATGTACCCCTAGAGCAGAGTGGCAAAGAGTCAACTGTAACATAAGCGGACACATGCAGAACTGCTTATCTCTGACTACACATATGCAGGCATAAATAAGCCGAGGTAGTCAGAGCACGTTTTCACTGGGGTTTAAGATTCAAGTTTAGAGAAAAATCCAAGATCCAAGCAAAAGTCTTAAGGCTTTGATGTCTTTAGAAAGGTAGTCAAAATTGCACACCAAATCACCAAGACTTTACCAAGTGTTGGCAGTGACTAAAATGGTTATCCTGTAGCAGAAGTATGACAGAACAAAGGATAAGATGTCCAAAACAGATTGAATGGCAACTGCAAGAAGCAAAGCTCTCCTCTCATCAAACATGTCTCTATTCTATAGTACTATCAGAGATTCCAGCCCAAGAAATGGGTTTAGCAACCAGCAGACACACAGAGTTGAATCTGTGAAGCTAGGAAGTAGAGACTTGACAAGCACTTCTTTTTACTAAGGGTCTTTGCCTCCAACACAAATGGTGAAATCCAGGCTAAAATGCCTAATCCAAGATCTACACTTTCACAGTGTATGCTAAAACTAACGGCAAAAATGAATTTCCACATAACATCATGAAATGAAATATAAACATACAAAAAAACCAAAAACAGAGCCTAAAATGTCTTAAAATTTAGTATCAGCCTATAATAACAATATATATCATATACCTAGCTTCAATGATATAGCCATTCAGAAACTAAATATAAGCTCAAGATGATAAACACTGTAATACCAGATACTCTTTGCTTGAACAACATGGTAAATATATCAGATATTATATCATTTATATAAAAGGTACATACCTGATATAACCAACTAAGAAAGGTGACAGAGTCAGAGGTGATCAGTTTGCATCATGAGAATACATACCACTCAAAACTACCACAGAGAAGCTTGATCATTTATATATCAGATATCATTCATATAAAAGGTACATACCTGATATAACCAACTAATAAAGGTGACAGGGTCAGAGGTGATCAGTTTGCATCATTAAGAATACATACCACTCAGAACTACCACAGAGAAGCTTGATAATTTATTAGATCAACATCAACATTAAAGATGAATACATACCACCAGCAAAGAGCAGTACCACTTTGAAAACAACTATAGAATTATAATGAACATCAGTTTGCATCCATCCAACTTGAAAATAAATATATACCACCCAAAACTACCACAGAAAAGCCTGATCTTTTATTGGATCAACATCAAAATATAATAAACATCATCAGAAATGAGAACTTACCACCAGAAAATACTATCTTCACAGCTATAGGAATTTATTTTGCATCATCAGGAATAGATACTTACCTATCACTTTCACAAAGACTGGAATATCATGAACATCAGTTTGCATGCATCAGAAATAAGTGCCTATTACTCCAAATAGGCTTGATCTGTTATCAAATCAACATCAAAATCATCAGAAATGAGTACTGACCACCACAGAATGCTTGATCAGTTATCTTTTATCAGATCAACATCAAGATCAGTAAATTTCGATGCTAAGCACCATTATTTGAGGTTCCAGACTTACACAGATTGTATTTCAGAGTTGTTCTGAATTTTCCTGAATTTGTTTGAATTTTTCCTAATTTTTAGGAGGACAGAATGAGCAGATACACAGTTGTGATAGTGGAAGCATGTAGACGAAGCAGATGGATTACATAATGTAGATGCCATGACCGACACTGTGGGCAACACTGCGACAGGTGCCATGTGGCACACATAGAATTTAGTGTAATAAGCGAAAAACTGGATGGATTACTAAAATAACTGAAAATAGCAAAAGTAGCGAAATTTCTGAAATATGCATTGATCCAGTTTCAAACCCCTTCGTCGCCTGCTCATTCTTTAGATAGATATTTAAATGAGAGGATGGTTAAAAACAACTACCCACTACTCCTTATTGTTGATAGACTCAAGGAGGTGAAGCTATTCACTAAAATGAATCTAGATGGGAATACAATAATGTCAGGATGAAGGATGGAGATGAATGGAAAGCAGCATTCATATGCCATAGAGGAGCATTTGAACCCCTTGTGATGTTCTTCAGATAATGCAATTCTCCAGCCACTTTCCAGTAAATGATAAATGAAATCTTTGCTGACATGGAAGATGTTGTTATTGTATACATTGACGATCTGTTAATTTTAATGAAAATAGATGATTGGAATCATCACCATAAAATAGTGCAGGAAGTACTGAAAAGGCTTAGAAAATATGATTTATTCATAAAAGTGGATCTCTTTGAGAAAATCAAGAATGCACATGAAGGGGTTGATTTTTCAAATAGATCAGTATTATGAAATAGACTATTTGTGTATAAAGACAAAATCTGGGTCCCAGGAGAGCTATGACAACTCATGATAACATAGTTTCATGATCACCCAATAGTAGGACATAAAGGGTTAAGCAAGACATTAGAATTAATTCAATGTTACTACTTTTGGCTAGAAGCCAAAATGTAGGTTGAACAATATTGCAAACCCTGTGAATAGTATACACATATAGTATTTAAAAGTCTGGTCTGGCTTGGTCTTTTGCCTTCTTTGGGCAAGACTGAGACCAAGACTAGTCCTGGGAATTTCCTAATATGGAAAAACTGGACCAAAACCAACAAAAACTGACTTTCTTAGTCTTTGTTGGTCTTTTGTCAGTCCAGTTACAGTCTTTAACTGGTTTGCAGGAGTATAAAAACTACTATGGATTTTTGGCTTTTCGCCCATAGATTTATTATCTAAATTGGTTCAGGGGTCATTGAGATATGAACGATTTAAAAATGCATGTCATTCTTAACAATATCTACTTAGAAAACCTATTTTGGAGAATGGCATGGCATGGGAGCAGTGCTTAGGAGTGGCTGGACTAAGTCTGGCCAAGATCCTCAGCATTAATATCCACCAAGAATTATGTAATTCCACCAATATGTGGCCAAATATGGTCAATTCCAAGTGATATGTCATTTTGGACAAGGTATTTGCAACAAGTGTTATAACTATGTCAAATAAAATCCTACAAATATGGAAAAATCAGAGGAAATTGGTTAATATAATACCCACTCGGAGCTAACATTAGTTCAGTCTTTGCTTTGTCTTTTGATTTCCAAGAATCAAAAGACCAAGCCTGATGTAAATCAAAACCAGAAAAGACCAGACCTGGTCTTTATCAGTTCAGTTTGGTTAAAAACTAGTTTTTCATTGGTCTTAGAACTGGACCTTTAAGCACTAGAATCACCTGAGCCTTCATATGAATGTCCAGTGTGCTTGAGTAGCTTAAGATAACATCATTTGTGAACAACATGCAGAAACTGTACATGGCTTGTGATTGGCAGTGCAAATGGTCAGAACCTGATATTGTAGTTGTGCTTGTGTAATGCTTTGATGATCAGGCTGAGTTGATGAGTAGAGGGAAAACAGAAGTGGATGGCAAACCAGTTCATCTCTCATTCACTTTCTTAATGCTAGTTACAATTAGTGATTTAAAGTCTGGTCTGGTCTAGTCTTTTTCAATTTTTTGAGGCAACCAGACCAAGACTAGTTGCAGGGCATTCCAAAATAGTGGCAACTGGTCTTGAACAGTTGCACATCAGTTGCCAACTGGTTTCAACTGGTTTTTGGACAAACTGGTCTCATGCTTCTTAGTGTGTGGTTTCATGCTTAACAGTGGCTGTATCAGAGGTATTATCACATCATGGCCATAATCTGAGCCACTTCTTATGTTAATTGGCTAAGATCTGGCAGAGATATGGCTGTTTTCAAGTTTGATCATTTAATCTATATGTAGATCAGATTTGCATGTGATCACATGTGTTTCACACTCTGATGCTAGTGAACTAAATTTAGAACACATTCATAGCATCTCCTTGAGCCATAGATTGCCTGGATTGGAGCATTCTTGGTCAAGATATATCACTTCTTGAGTCAAAACATAGATTACAATGTATAAATTCCAACTAAATTCCTAAAATAGCACAAAAATTAGAGCAGATGGGCCTATATGTAGGGACCCCAGGGCAAGGCAACCAGTTGCAACCAGTCTTTTACCAGTTGCCTGATTTTCACCAAACCAGGCAACCAGAACTGGTAGTTAGTGTTTCAAAGTCTAGTCCTAAGACTGATAAAAAACTGTTTTTTAACCAAACCAAACTGATAAAGACTGGTGCTGATTAGTCTGGTCTATTTAGATCAGTTATGGTCTACTCATTTTTGGAAAATCAAAAGACTGGTGAAAGATTGGTTGAGACTGGCCTTTTGGGCTAACTGATATTGGCCCCTATTGGGTAGTATATTGACTAATTTACTCTGATTTCTCTATATTTTTAGGATTTTATTTGACATAGTTATGATACTTTTTCCAAATACCTTCTCCAAAAAGACATATCACTTGGAATCAGCCATATCTTGGCTGCATATTGGTGAAATTACATAATCCTTGGCAAATCCCAGGGTAAGACAGAGATAATAAAGGTATTGGTAGAAATATCTGGCTAGGATTACTCCTGACTGGTTGAGTCTGAGTCTTCATTGACCAGCTCTTCAATGTCTTCTCCTGCCAGGCAATCCAAGCCTTTGTTGTCAAGACCTGTTAGTTCAGCGATGATGATGGATGAACAGAAATGAGGATAATAAGGAATAAATTGGAAGGCAGTATAGCATAGCCAGGAAACTGCTCTGTCTAACTTGGCCAGCAGATATGAACCTCTGGCAATTCAGTAGAGAACCACTATGGGCCCAAGGTATCATGGCTTCATCTTTCAGTTGAGTTTCTTTTCAATGCATGTATTATGGACTAAGACTACTAGTGGACTTCCAGCTCAGAAATTAAAGTATTTTATTCAGTTCTTGAAGGTGGCTCTGCAATGTTAGGAGAGCGGATCATCTTCTACAGAGGGGACAAGGAAAGTAGCTTCAATGAGATCAAGCAAAAACAGGGGTTCTATATTATGAATAATAAAATACAGCATGAGACTGGTAGACTGGAGTACTGTAACATGTTCTACCCAAAAAACAGAATGAGCAGCAAGATGCCAGCAAGACTCTCCTCTGGGGTTATTTTTGATAATGGCCTCCTGGACATCATCATGACATCGTTCAACCATGCCATTGGCTTGTGAATTGTAGGGGAAGATATGGATGTGGTGGATGTAGTACTGAGCAGTGAGAACATTTATGGCCTGCACAAAGGTGGGTCCATTGTCAGTAATGATCTTGGCCAGGGGGCCCCAACAATAGAGGAGGTCTTTGAAAATAAAAAAAGTAAGCACAGCAGTATTCTCTAACCACAGCATACACTATTTCAGCTAAGTGGTCAAGGGACAACAAGCCTGGATGATAGATATACTGATAGCCTATAGACTGGGGCATCAGCATAGTGTCAATATGTGCCTTACAGAACAGTCTGCTAACAACCAGTATAGTCAGAGGAATATAGAAGTAGGAAATAGAATGGGTATACCCATGGGTGTGAGTGCTGATACCTGTACCCAAACTCCAGGAAAACCCATACTTGCCAACACAGGTATGGATTTTGTGATGGGTTTGGATTTTCCAACTGATATCTACACTCATGGTGGATTTATCCACAGGTATGGCACCAACAACACCAATGACAAAAATACAATGCATGTCATGACACTAATCAAGCACTGACCACATACTGATCACTAACCAGACACTTAGAAAACCGTTTCGCAGAGGCCTACCATGGGAGGTTCACACTTGGTAGTGGCTATACTGAATTTAGTTGCCGCCCATGGCTTTCCAATGAATCAAGAATATCGAAATTCTGTCCATATGTGGCTGAGATATGACCAATATCGAGTTGGATGTTATTGTTATTTCAGTTTGAGAAGATCTAGAGGTAGACAGTCTAGGAAAAATAGGGAAAATATGCAAAAATCAGAGGAAATTTCGGAATATCATATAGCATATGGGGCACCAAGGGCGAACAAACCGCTCTGCAAACAAACCAGTTTCAGCCACTTTTGTAACAATACAGTGATTTTCTTGACATTTCAAGCAACTACATGGTTAGTGTTTGTGTCTGATTTATATCTTGTAGTCCAGCAAAGCATTGTTTAGTCCAGGTTAGGAGATAAACATGTTAGTCTGGGTTAGATATCTGGCAAAGCATTGGTTAGTCTAGGTTAGAAAGCACAACATTGGTTGGTCTGTGTTAGAAGGTCTAGTATTGGTTAGTTGGACTTAGGGGTATTGGCAAAGCCATTGGCTAGTCTGGGTTAGGAATATCAGCAAAGCTATTGATTAGTCTAGTTTAGAAGATCTAGTATTGGTTAGTTGGGGTTAGGAATATTGGCAAAGCCATTGGTTAGTCTGGATTCAAGTAAGTGTGCCTAGTTAGTGTCTGGTTAGTGTGCTTGGATATACTTGGATAGTGTATTTGGTTGTGTTATGTTTACTGAATTATGTTGTGCTTGGTTGGTAATGTTATATAATTGTGTTATGTTTGGTTAATTGTATTGTGTTTGATTAGTGATGTTTGGTTTGGTTGATTGTATTGTATTTGATTAGTTGTGTTGTGTTTGGTTAGTTATGTTGTATTTGGTTAATTGTGTTGTGTTTGGTTATATTATATTTAGTTGATTGTATTATATTTGGTTAGTTGTATTATATTTGATAAGTTGCATTTGGTTTATTTGTACTTGTATGGTTGTATTTAGTTAGCAATACTTGGTTGCTTATAGCATGTACTCTAAATCACTGGAGGTCTGGAATTGTCTGGAGTTGTCTGGGATTCTAGAAAAACTGGACTGGAAGTCTGGAGCCACTGGAGAGCTGGAACTCAGTCTGGAAGTAGAATGGCTAGTTTGCTGATGGATTCGAATTTGAATATATACCAATTTGTAATCACTTTTTTCTTCTTCCCTCTTCATCTGCCCACCTTGATTACATATGATTTGTATTTGTGGAATGTGTGCAATGATGACAGTAATGCATTGCAATCAATATCATCAAGCTCTGGTGCTTGTGCAAGATAGCAGAAGTCAAATAAGGAGCAAATCACAATGACCACACCAAATGGAGCAGAACTGGCAATAACTGCAATAAGAGTCCTCTGAACATCCCGTTGCAGTCTGCTGGTCACTTGCTTCAGTTGCAAGATGCCCTCTTTGAAATGCCAAAATCTGATAGATGGCTGAAGTACAGAATATTAGAAGTCCAGTTCACCGAGTCGGCCTCAATAATGTTTATTGCCTAGCAAACCTCATGATCCCAGATCTTCTTATGCCAGTTGTGAAGTGGTTCTGGCATTAGAAACCTCAGCAGTTTCATCATATACCAGTCTCAGAAGAATGGAAGAGCAACACCATTGAGATGGAACTTCTATGCTGCAGTGAGGAACTGCTGAAGTTTATTGGGATTCATCTTGATCCACTGAAGCTGACTGAGTGTATGAGATTTCGTGCACAAAAAGTGTTATTGCAGGTCACTGAACTGTTTGTGCATTGCAGTCATGATGGGCGATGTCTTTCCTCCAACCCTCAAAAGCATGGCAGCCTCTGGTAGGTTGACGATGTATGAGGTGATTGGAGTAAAGCAAAATTGAAGATATCCAAGAGGGTCATTCATCATTACTCCTTCATGAGCTGCATCCTTCAACAGCTACAGGATAATGTCCAAACATTCATGTATTAGTCAATCAGCTAGAAGAATATGAATGCATCTGGACTTATGATCTGGCACCTCACACTAGAGACAGAGACTTAGAAGGAGAATGTTGTGATTAGAGGAAATCCAACCAGAACAAGACTGGCTTGTTCGGTGGTCTGTGTTCAAGTCTTTATACTACTGGTACATATGCACAGACCATGCTGTGTCTGATGACAAGCTATTTAGAATTACTATACTAGGATAATGTGTTCACATGATTGTAAAAGAGTTCTTACAAGTGTGGGAAGTGAAGAGTGAAAGATAACTATGTCATAGATAAGAGATAAGGTCAGGTGATTGGCTGACTAAGCAGGTCATATGACATGAAGAGATGCTCTGGGCATTAAAGATTCAGACTAATGGACTATTGGAGTAATGGAATAAGTACAGTTTGCAACATTACCCTCCAACTAGCCTTGAGATTCCAGATCAGGGGGATGGTTGGTCATACCAGAGGTATAATTGATGAGAGGCTGGAACAGCCTGTCAAAAATTTCATGTGTCATTGTAAGACATTGAGGTGCCTGGGGCTTTTTAGCATTGAACTTCTTGATGGCTCCCTAAGCATTTTTCAAAGCAGAGGCTGCTTCTCAAATGTGATCCAACTCATCATAACCTTTCCAGTGGACAAGATAGTGGAAGCTGTGTCCCATAGATCATAAGTCGATGATGTAGTTAACTTCAAACTCTTCTGATCCTTCATCATTAACGGAGACAGGACCAGGTTTGTAGGAGGGTTGTCCATCAAGAGGTTCAATGTAGGGCTTAACATGCAAGACATTCGCAGTATCTCTTGCATGATTTGATTTAGGAAGCAGAAGCTTCATACTATTATAAGATAAAACCTCCACAATTTGATAGGGGCTGAGCCATCATTCAGTAAGTTTACGAGATGGTCAATCGGCTAAATCAAGGTGCTCTGAGCTGAGCCAAATGAGATTGCCAATTTTGTAAGAGGGGGTTGGGCATCAATGTGTTTCCTCCTAAGAGACCATTCATTCACAAGTGTGTTCTAGCATGAATTTAGCCTTTTGTAAGTTGGCTTTCATTTCACCTGCAAATGTCATAGCAGTAGAGGATTTGGAGGAAACTGGTTTGAATCCAAGATGAGGTGAAAAGCTTTTAGTGAGCTGAAAGGGTGCAAAACCTGTTGCCAAGGATTGGGTATTATTAAAGTTGAACTGGGTGATGGTGAGCCATTCAATCCATTTATCTTGTTTTTCTGCCATAAAGAGGTGAAGATACTATTGTAACTCCTGGTTAATTCTTTCAGTTTGTCCATCAGTTTGGAGATGGTATACCATGGACATTTTCTTTTAATTTTCAATAATTTTAACAGATCAGTCATCATCTGAGATGCAAACTGAGGACTACGATTGGAAACAAGTGAATCAGGGAGTCTATGATGTTTCCATACATAATCTCTATACAGCTCAGCTGTTTCTAGCAATGTGATTGTTTTTGTAGGGGAATGAATGCTGCTTCCTTGGAGAATTGATCCATTACTACCAGAATGGCATCAAAGCCATGAATAAAGGGGAATCTGGTCATGAAGTCTGTGGATATACTCTTCCAAGGTCCCTCTGCCACAGGCAGTGGTTAGAGTGGACCAGCTGGGGGTTGATTCGTAGGTTTCATCCATGCACAGCATTCACATGACCTGCAATAGGTTGTGATCTGCAAACATGCTCTAGGCCAAGAATAATAATGTGAGAGCAACTTAAGCATTTTATCCAATCTCTTATGTCCTGCAATTGGATGATTATAGAACTGGATGGAATTTGCTGGGAACCCATATTTTGTCTTTATAATGATAAAGTCCTTCATAGAAAACTGACCCATTTGGAGAATCAACTCCAAGATGTGACTTTTTGATTTTCTCAAAGAAATAAGCTTTGGCGATGGTATATATGTGGGGTTCTGGCATGAAGATCATTTCTTTGTTATTGTTTTCTATGCCAATTATATGGTCCTCCCATCTTGAAAGGGCATTGGCTTGTCCCATAGAGGTGCCTGGTTTATTTACAAGTATGTAATCAAATCTAGATAGATACTATGCCCATTGGGCTTGTTGACAATTGAGATTCTGAGATTTCATAAAGTATTGCAGATTCTTATGATCTATCCATATCTCAAACTGATGTCTAGCTCCTTCTAAATAATGACACCATTGTTCCACAGCAAGGATGATGGCTAGCATCTCCTTATCTGCAATTGGATAGTTACGTTGTTCTGGCATTATGGAATGGGATATAAAGACCACCAGGTGCCATTTATCATCTTTCAAGGTGGAGAGCACTGCTCCTATTGCAAAGTCTAATGCATCACATTCTATTTGATAGAGTGTGATATTGTCTGGGTAAACTAGCATCAGAGCAGAAGTGAAATGGAGTTTGAGCATATCAAATGCCTTTTGTTGAGCTTCTCCCCAGCTCTGGGGTTGATCTCTCTTGGTTAGATCATGAAGGCTTTTGCTTTAAGGCTACTTTGTACTCCTTTTACATTAGAGGATACTGGCCATTCCGCTATCCCTTTGAGTTTATCTGGGTTCATCAAGATTTCTATAGCCAAGACATTCATGTCTAGCATGTCCATTTCTTTTATGCCAAAGAAACATTTTTCTGGTTTTACGAATAAATCAGGCTTCCTGAGCCTATTTTACATCCTTTTGACCATTTCCTGATGGTGTTTCATATCTCCAGATTTCATGAAAATCAAGAGATCATTGATATAGATAATTATAATGTCTTCTATATTGGCAAAGTGGGACCTGGTTGGAATGGACAAAGTGTGACGGAGAATGGGCTCTGCTAATTCATAGTGCTTCATTGCCATTCGGATTGGCCCAATATTGTGTTCCAGATGATGAACAGTGTCCCCTGTCATCTGCTTCATTAGCTAATAAAATTTTGTGACAGTTTCGTGATTTGCCAGCGATTCAGCTAGAGCCTATTCAGCTTGACAGACTTTCCTTTGGGCACATGCTACATCAAGAACCAGAAGTGCTTCATCATCATCACTGAGGGTGGAGTCATACTATAGTGACATCATAGTGTTATTGTGTCAGTAAAGATATACTTAGTGAAAATAAAAAGGATGACGGACAGGGAAGCATAAGATTTGATGGATTTGATTGAGCAACCTTGTGTTTGGCTTCAATTGGCAGCTGCTGGTACCCATGATGAATGGAATGGAAAAATTCAAGCCACCAGCAGAGTGTAAAAAGTGGGGTGGTTGGATGCATGCATGGAGTGCACAGAATGTGGGGATTATGGTATTGTTAGACCAACCTAATAACAACTTAGCAGGTGCGTAAGTACTTACATTTCTGAGCAATGATAATTTTCAGGTCCAACAGGCTGCACTGTTGTTGAGACAATTTTCCGAGTATGCCGCATTGCCCCAGCTGCAGCAAGGGCAGGTTTAAGGACCATACTGCTGTCGTGAACCACATGAGCCAGCCAAGCTTTGGCTGCAATACCTGGGTTGACAATCTTGTCTCCTTATAGGATAGCCTCCACCTTTCTGAGCCATCCAACCCTTGCTATAGCTGCCCTCCTTCCGACTGCTCCAAATCACATTCCTTTGTGTTGAAAGACCAAATGGATGTCAATGCTGACTATTATTTCAATGACTTGAATCCTGACCATCATGATGGAGCTGCCCACTTACCACAAGTTGGCCACCAAGCAGAGACTTGTGAATTGTTTCCATGTGCAGTAGGAGTATACTTCACTGGTTCCATGTTCATGGGTGACTTCGACACAGATCAATTCAGTGAAAAGCAGATTAGCAACTCATACTACCCATTTGCATCCTACAAGGAGTGGGAGTTAGCATTGTGGCTACTTTATGCCAGACTGAGCATAAAAGCAATTGACCATTTTCTGAAATTGTCAATGGTACGTCCACATGCTTTCAATCTCCATAGACTGTCACTAATCCACTAGAAAGGTAAAGATGCTCTGGCTGTCATTTGCTACAGCAAAAGACCTTTCATCAGCAAAACCAGATGTTACTGGACAGTACTCCATAGCAATCATAGCACTCATAGTTCTTATAGCAAGGGTCTATGTAGACAGTACTGTCATAGTACTATCATAGTGTCTCATAGTGTCTCATAGTGTGGATCAATCTCATAGTATCTCATAGTATGGATGAACTCCATAGTGTCTCATAGTGTTACTAAATCTCATAGTCTTTTCATAGTATCTCATAGTCTATCACAGTCTCTCATAGTGCTCTTATAGTTGCTCATAGTAGATATTAACCAGAGCTAATTAGTTGCATTCCAGATCAATTATTTGCACACAATCATAAAATTCAATCAATCATCATATTATCATTTACTAACATTGATACAACCAACATACTGTACTACTACAACTACAGAAAAATATGTCACTTACAGTAATCACAAGACAGTCAACAAAGAAAACAAGTTAGCAAGGAGGTATGATGATATAATATGACACACTTACCATCATCTAAAGCTAAACCTACAGAAAAGAAAACATCAGTTAGCAGTAAAAAATGATAATAGTGATAATTCTGCTGAACTGGGCAGCTCTCAGGTACTGTCAGTGAATCCAAGGGGTGGTGCAGCACCTGCCACCCAGAAGAAACAATGGGGTCAAGGCAGCAAATCCTCAGC
>JBBPLA010000027.1:0-13473 GCA_038089515.1 Leccinellum crocipodium
GGGCATCGAATTGACCTGGCAGACATTGGACAAGAGGCCAGGTGGATTGTGCTTGAGCTAGAGGAGACAATCTACCAGTGGCTTCCAAAAGAAACTAACCACATGTTTGCCTCTTTTCTGAATGCCTCACAGCTCTCAGATGATCTCAACAATCCAGCATCCATCTTTCAACAGAAGGGAAATGTTGCTCTGCTTGAACTGGCTATCAGGGCTGTGAGAAGATCCATTCTCTAGTCTTTTCTTGACGAGGAAGACCTGCTTGTGTGGCTGCAGCACAATGAACGCTTTCTGGCTCTTTTTCTAGTTGCCACTGCTCTAACCTGCAGCATTCCTCTGAGGCCTTTTCAATTTGTGACTCTGCAATTTGACTGCTGCTCGCAAACTGGTGCCAGCTGGGGCTTGTTTTTGATAGATGGATGTCTGGCAATTGGCAAGCTGGGGAGGAGTTGTGAAACAGGCAGGAAAGTTCCAACAAGATTGCCTGTAGTTCCTGCCATCCACACTCACATCTTGCCTTCTATTTTACCTAGCAGTCCTGTGTCCGCTGGTTATTGAACTTCTTACTTGTCTCAGGAAGGAAGTTGAACGTCAAGATACTTTTATCTTCTGCTGTGCGCTTCCTGCAACCACCAGTTCCTCGTGGAGTGGCAATGAGATCACCTGGATGCTCCAGGTGCACACAAAGAAATTAAACACCAACATTTCTATCGGCCTTTTGCAGCAACTTTATACTGCATTTTTTCAGCAGTATTTCCCTGGTCTTTGTGAGGCCAGGGCAGAGGATTCCCTAGTAGTTCTGGAGGGGCAGCATCGATTTTACACAGGCCAGTGCCACTATGGGCACATGATACGAAATGTTCCATGGTCTCTGGGAATAGATCTCACAGAAGCGAGGAAGTTGGGTGAAATGAGTCAATTGCTCCACGTTATCTTTAAATTTTGTCTCCCGGATGAGCAGTGGTGCCAGGTCCTGGAGGATTCTCACTTCCTACCCACTCCAAGGCATGCGAGGCACGCCTTGGACATTGCTCGTCTGCTTGTGCTATGCGAACACAACATCTCATCCCACGGTGTAGGACCCACTGCAGTCCTGCGAGCTTGGGAGACTTTAAGGCATTGTCCTTTTTTCAAAGTGGTGGGTTCTACTCTTCTACCTGGGACACCCCATACCTTAACTGGCTATGCAGCCTGCATGAGCTGGGGAGCACTTTGGGGACACAGTGCTCATCCAAGTACTGTGTGCATGCCTGTATGGCGAGGGTGGTCCAAGGCAACATAGTCAAATCCCTCCTGGGGGATATTCAGCAGCTGACGTAGCAGGGGCCATCACACTGGTACGTGAATCAATCACACTAAGTCAGTCTCTTCCATTATATCTTTCCCAGGTCATCCAAGCCATTGAAGAATGGGCAGATGGCAACTACCAGCCAGTTGCTAAAGAGCTTGATCTGAAGGCAGATCAGCATTTCAAGGATGTGGAAAGGCTAGCCGAGAAATTACTGCAAAATGTGAAGGACAAGTGGCCTGACGAGTAGCGCCAGCTTTGCCAAGCTGTTCGTACTTATAACCCTATGAACTTCAAGAGGGCTTGGAGGCTGCGAGGTTTACCAGAGGAAGCCCTAAATTCTGCACAAGAATAAGTGGATGTTTCCCTTGGGAAAATGTGTGCACAACTTGAAGGGGGAACGGAATGGCTACCTGCTATTGATTGCTGTAATAATATGAAGATATAGTTTACTTAGTACTAGGGCCACACACAATAGGGATGTATTACATAACAAGGTCTCCTCATAGCAAGTGTGAGTCTTGCCTCTCCATGCCCACATCACGAGTGTACAACACATATTATTCTATCTGTGCTACCTGTGTATTCTGTGAAAGCCTTGAAGGTAGAAAGTACATTTCTTGAGATTAAACAGGATGCCCACTTGTGTCAGGGCCATAGGTGCAGCCACTCCACTCCTACATCGTTTACCAAGCTGACTTGTTCTTATTCATTCAGAAGTCAGAAAGCAACTTCATTATGGTACCCAATTCCAGTCTTCCTCTCAGAATAAGGTGGATGGTGGCCAAACCAAGCCTCGAAAGAAACAACAGGATACCAACAAAGTCCAAAGCTTGTACGGTGATGGGAAAAAATCGAATGATTCTCTCAACATGGAAGATGGTGTTAAGATCGGTGAACCAGTTTGCTTCAAGCTTTGTTTGAGCTTATCTAACTTCCCTCTCATAGACCAGTTCATCGCACTCCGTGCTGATCTATCGCCTGATAAGACAGAAGTTGGTTTCTCGCTTGCATCTCACATGCAAACCGCTTACTTGGTTTGACCTCAACAGGTCATTGAGGACTTCACTCCCAAAGATTTCTCAAAACTTTTGCTAAAACTCAAAGAAGAACATCCATGAACTCATATCAAGTATGTCAAACGCTCACAGAGAGAGGTCGCTGAATTATATTGGGTTATAGATTGACATACCTCTACAAAGAACACAAACTATTGATTATGGTGCCATCAAGTGCACATGAAGACCTCCTTGGCTCCCTCAATGATGCTGTCTCTACCTTCATTACAAGCATCAACATGCCTAAGAATATGTTCAAGTTGATCGTTCATATGAACAAGGTGGTCACCTATCATGAGGATGGAGATGAAGATGAATGCAAAGGGATCCCCGATTTCCAGGTCGCCATTCGCAACACTGCCGAGCACACACCCCGTGGGCTTACCTCCCTGCCCAAGTGGGTCAGGGAGGTATCCTTTACGACCTTGTCCTCAGAAACTTGAACTCATCTCAGGGACATCATTACTGGTAATCCCAACATTGATTTCGTATTTTTGATCACGATAGAGGAATCGCCGAAATGGGAAACCCCACACAGCACAGACGAGAACGCAAAGACATTGTGCACTCAACCGTGCCTCGCATACAATGATTTTATCCGGCATCTCCTAGTGAAGACTTTCAGCCACATTGTCGTGGGGGAGGTCATATGGGCCTCCATTAGGAAGGTCACATTCGAGGCATACATCCGTCGCTCTGATGGTACTTTTACCATCGGTCCCGAAGGCCAAGAAAACGACTACCAGGCATGTGGGGTGTGTACATACTAATGATAATCAATCTGTCGCTAATTAGTCTGGAGACTCTATACCCTAGTATAAATATGAACAATGTCGACCATTTATTACGCAACACCTCAGAAGGACTGAAAGCTTCACTTGCCAGCATGATGGAAGTGAGCCAAGCAGATCCTGAAGTGATCTGCTGAGTATGTCAATCCACGGCGAGGCTGAGCCCATCCTGGAAGGAGCTAATGGATAACTTTCACATCGGTGTCTGTACAACCACGCATGAACGTTACAGGCAGTGGCACCATGTAGTCAAGCGTAAGCATGACTCTGCAGATGCTGGTCCTTGCAAGAAGCAGAGAAACATTGGCCCTGTTACCAGGAGTATGAAGAAAATGCCAGAGATGTCACACAGTCATCCATACTGAAATTATCATTCTGTGGACATGCACTGCTTAACAGCGAATACTACTCATTGTGTCCTTTCTGAATCCCTTTGTTACCGAACCCAAGTTGTATTTTCATTTACTTAATCAACTGGCCAGGCCAATGTACATACTTACCCCATTTCTATTATATACTAAACCACTTGCCCATTTGGTGTGCACAGCTTGTTGGATCAGGTCGCAAACTTCCACTACTATCCCTGGCTCACCCATTACTCCTGTAGTTTGAGGTGTTAATCCTAGCTTGTTGACAGTGCAAATCTTACCCAGCTTGAGTAGGGCACGCATTCTCTGTTGAAACCTACCAAACAGACTATTAGAAACATGTTGGTCAACCAAACGTCAATGCTACCTGCCGCTCGAACATGCTATCAACATTGGGATTGTTGGTCTGGTCTGTGGTCTGTTGAATATTGCTGAATATCTTTGTATACATCTTCCTTCACAATGGCCTTGTATAGGTTGAAGAAGTGTCTCTCAGAAGGTCTTGCACCACCTTTTCCAACTAGTAGGATTGATTTTGTGTGGAACGAGTCGTCCCTAGATGGGTTCTTGAAGTGAAGGTAAAACTGTCTTGGAATGTGAAGGGGAGCTGGTGTGATTTCGCCATCCATGGAGACTGCTTTGAAATCTTGCTCGGTCAGAACTGGATGATATCCCAGCATTGTGTCATCTGTATTCGTGCACTTCTAAACATCAAAGGGGTAATCACAGACATATCCCTGCCCAGGCGTGCTTCCCATCTCTTGTGCCAGTGAGGTCTGATCACCTTTGACTAAGCCGAGTAGTTCACACTAGGAACTGGGAGAGGAACTGGGAGAGGCTCAGTATATGCAGCTTCCTCTTGAACCTCAGGACTTGTGCTTGACTTTTGTCTGGCCTAGTGAGTCGCAGCAAAGATATGCTCCTTTTCATGCAGCTTTTGGATGCCCTTGGATACCTTTCCAGGGACATTAGATGAATGGGGATCGAAAGGTTGATTTGATGTTGTGCCACTAACCAAGACAGATAATGGCAGATGTGTTGACTTCTTCATCGAGCTTGGCACGACAGTAGCCCTCGACGCCATCCTTGATGGCAGTGACGACGGGAATGAAGAGATTGGGAATACATGCACTTATTGCAGAGCCCCTAAATACAGGAAAGACTGTGGTGTGTTAGAGAAAAACACAAGAACGATGATGGGTGCACACTTACTTTGTATGATGACCACATCAGCAAACCTGCAAAAATTCTGAATCATCTTACATTTCTGAAATGGACTGGAATGTATTAAATTAGATGCAGATTCTAAAATCAGAGAAAGTCTCTGGAATCAGATGTTTCAGACAAAATTCAGACAACAAGTAATTTAGTTGCTCAGATAGCCATTTTTCCAGACAATTCAGATATCATTCAGACAATCAGTTGTATCATTTCTCAGATTATAATGATAACATATGTCCCAGATACAATGCAGATGATTAGTTACTCAGTTGCTCAGTTAAGCATAAATACAGGTCATACAGACCAAATTCAGTCACCTAGTTCCCAATCATTTCATGACAACAGACTTTTCAGACACAATTCAGACCATTAATTGTATAAGTTGCTTAGTTAGTTATGATTCCAGATCCCTCAGACTACCAGTTGGTCAGTGTGTCTGATAGCAGGTCTACTAGACATATCAGGTAATCAGTTAGTCATACAGTCCACATTTCTGGCTGGCTAGACAGTATTCAGACACTTAATTCACTCAGTTAGTTGGTAGATTAGAATACAAGGATATTCAGATACATCAATTGATTAGTTGGTTAGATAGCAGTATGACTCAGATAAATGTATCTCAGTAGTTGTTCAGTTGCTCAGACATTCATAATTTCAGATTGCTCAGACAAATACAGACCAGTAGTTGGTTAGTTGATCAGATGCCAGACTTTTCAGAAAGAATTTGGATGCACTAGTAGTCTCAGTGACTCAGTTAGTTATTATTCCAGACTATTTCAGATAGCTCATAAAGCTATCTGATTCAGTTGATTAGTCAAATGGATTACTCAGTACAATTCAGGCCACTAGGTTAGTTAGTAGTCCAGTTGGTTTATATTTCAGGCCATGTGGTCAAATAGTAGAGTGCTCAGACAAAATACAATCCACTAATTTTCTCAGTTTCTCAGTCAGTTGTCATTTCAGGCTAGTTAGATAAGTAGTTTATTCAGTTGCTCAGATGGCAGATTATTCAGTCAACAACAGACCATCAGCTGTCTTTTAGTTAGTCAGAATGGCAGTTGTTCAGATAAGGTATATAAACCACTCATTTTCTCAGTTGCTCAGTGAGGTAAGTAAGTCAGTTATTATTCTAGACTATTCCAGACTTCTCCAGAAATTAGTGGTCATTTCAGGTCATCCAGATAAACAGTGTAATTAGAACATATATTATATAGGTCACTCAGTTGGTCAGAATAGATATTATATTTCCCCACTTCAGACAATCAGAACATTTAGACTATGAGTTCATCTGGGTCCTCAGTCAGTTATTATTCCAGGCAATCCTAGTTGAACTACTTTGTCAAATCAGATTAACTAGTTGCCTCAGCTATTCAGTTATTTGGTTGGGCATAATCTTAGCCAATTCAGGCAAACAGTCAGTTAATTACACCATGTATAACAAGATTTCTTGGGACTGGTTTTTGGACACCCCTGTATTCCTCATATTCTTGTGACATTCAATGTTTTATAAACTTACAGGTTAATATTGTCCACATATCATGATAGCCAGATCTGTGTCATCATAGCTTATAAAATCATAAAATGAGAGTTAGTGGTGTCTATGATAGTACAGCCACTTCCAAGTCCACTGATTACTTGTGACTGATCCACAGACCAGTATTTGATGAAATCTTGAAATGACTATACCTCCAGAATGTGGGACTGTTTTTACATTTAAAAACATAGCTGTAGAAAGCTGAAATGGGGTACTATTTGTTTAGTACACAAAACTCAGTTTTTAATGGTGAATAGACTGGCAAAAAAAAATTCTAACAGTCTGGTAAATCATGGTAAATGAATAATTGAATATACTGACATTAGTAGGAATGTAGGCCAAGAATATCACTGATCCATCACTGACATTCTCACTTATCTTTGCAGCATGCTCAGAAAACATTAATGGAGGTAGCAAGCCTTACTCATGACTGTGGGATAGCAAGGGATATCTGACAGTATGTCACTGCATGCTTGGGCAAGTCATTGTAAATGATGAAGTATACAATGGTGTCAAAATTTATATTTGTATTACCCTTAATTACCAAAAACTTGTTATGGAACTATTCATCTATGGCACAGTGGCTAGAGCTGCCAGACTCTAAAGGAGTGACTCAGGTAGGGGGAAACAAATTAGCAGAAATGCTGATGGTAGTGTACTACTTCATAGCATCATTTTCCTTACTCATTGAAGGTCTCAAAAGCAGTATATATGTAGACTGAGAACAACTTCAATGGATTAATAATGAGTCCAGCAGCAGATATGCATACATGAAGAAAAATTACATTGCTTTAAATGGTACAAAATTTGTAGCAAAAGTTTAGAAAAAAATGTTGTGATACATTCATCTACCAGATGTTGATATAAAATTATGGCAAACTGAGTAATTGAATACAATACACTGACATTAGTAACTGTAGAAATATAGGTTGGGATGTATTTCTGGCTATGGAATACAGAGCTACTGATGAAATATTAAAAAGACTATATCTTCAGAATGCATGGACCAACTTACATAATATAAATATAAATATAAAGCTGAGATAGAGTACGATCTTCCCAGTACACAAAACCCAGTTTTTAACGGTGACTGGACTGGTAAAAATACAAAGAATGAGGACATCTGATAGGATATCACTACCTTCTTGGATAAGTTATTGTTGATGATGAATACTTACCATGTATACTATTGTCATGGAATAATTCACCCATGGCATTGTAGTGGGACTCAAAAAGAGTCACTAGTACTTACAGTAGATTGGATACATTGACCTTAGTAGAAATGTAGGCTGGGATATATTTCTTGCTATAGAATACAAGAGCTACTAATAAGATATTAAAAAGGTGATATCTTCAGAATGCATGGACCATTTTACAAAATATAAATATAAATATAAAGCTGAGATAGAGTGCTATTTTCCAAGTATACAAAACCCAGTTTTTAACAGTGATTGGACTGGTAAAAAAACAAAGAGGGAAAAATCAGTGTCTATTGGTTTGGTAAAATCATAGAGAAATGAGTAAAAAAAATGCACTGAAATTGGTAGAAATATAGGCTGAGATATCACTGATGCACCATCAAACTTCTTACTTATCTTTGCAGAATTTGGGACAGCAGAGCAGTTGGGACATATGACAGTATGTAATTGCATGGTTGCACAAGTATAATTAATAGATGATGATTTAATGATTTAATATTGTTGTTTAAATTCTTCTTACTAGGAAACCACAAGTATGGGGGCAGCATTTTTACTAGTTTGACAATCTCCAATGATGAGCTCACACTGGCCATGACTATTAGTATTTTTTAAATCCTCCTTGCTGACAGCAGTTTTACCAGTTTGACAATCCCCATTGAATGATGAGTTCACACTCACTCACCACATATTTAAGGACTTATCTATCCCCAACCCCTACCCCACCTCCATTCCTGAGGGTGATGGTACCCTGATGATGAACTCACACTGGCCATGACTGTTAGTAATTATTGTACAAATTTTCCTTGCTGGCAGCAATTTTACCAGTTTGACAATCCCCATTGAATGATGAGTTCATACTCACTCACCACATATTTAAGGACTTATCTATCCCCACCCCCCACCTCACCTCCATTCCTGAGGGTGATGATAGCAGTTTTACCAGTTTGACAATCCCCAATGATGAGCTCACATTGGCAGTTAGTATCTTTTTTTTTTTTATCCTCCTTGCTGGCAGCAGTTTTACCAGTTTGACAATCCCTATTGAATGATGAGTTCACACTCACTCACCACATATTTAAGGACTTATCTATCCCCACCCCCCACCCCACCTCCATTCCTGAGGGTGATGATAGCAGTTTTACCAGTTTGACGATCCCTGATGGTGAGCTCACACTGGCCATGACTGTAAGTAATTGTTGTACAAATTTTCCTTGCTGGCAGCAATTTTACCAGTTTGACAATCCCTGATGATGAGCTCACACTGACCATGACTCTTAGACTAGTTTGATAATCCCTGATGACGAGCTCACACTGATCATGACTGCTAGATTTGTTCTTCAAATTTTCATTGCTGGCAGTAGTTTTACCAGTTTGACAATCCCTATTGAATGATGAGTTCACACTCACTCACCACATATTTAAGGACTTTCTATCTATCCACACCCCCCACCCCACCTCCATTCCTGAGGGTGATGATAGCAGTTTTACCAGTTTGACAATCCCCAATGATGAGCTCACACTGGCCATGACAGTTAGTATTTTTTTTTCAAATCCTCCTTGCTGGCAGCAGTTTTACCAGTTTGACAATTCCTGATGATGAGCTCACACTGGCCATGACAGTTAGTATTATTCTTTTTTTTTAAATCCTCTTTGCTGGCAGTAGTTTTACATGTTGACAATCTCCATTGAATGATGAGTTCACACTCACTCACCACATATTTAAGGACTTATCTATATCCACCCTTCCAATTTCTTTCAAGGGGGATGAAGTGTGATGCTACTAGTGGTTAATATCAACTCTTCAAGGCCATGACTGATAGTAATTGTTGGACAAATTCTCCTTTATGGCAGCAGTTTGACCAGTTTGACAATTCCTGATGATGAGCTCACACTGGCTATGACAGTTAGTTTTTTTTTTTTTCAAATCCTCCTTGCTGGCAGTAGTTTTACTAGTTGACAGAAGTGTGATGCTACTACTAATGGTTAGTAAATATTCAATCTTCAAGGCCATCCATGACTGGCAGTAATTGTTGGACAAATTCTTCCTTTCTGGCAGCAGTTTTACCAGTTTGACAATCCCTGTTGAACTTTAATGATGAGCTCACTACATAGTATACTGCAATTGTACAATTCCAAATGATGATCAAAGTTTTGTAGTTGTTTTTTTAAAATTAACATACCACAGCTAAATTAGCAATATTTAATGAAGACTATATCATGATATGAGATGGGAAGTTGATTGTCAAGATCTCAAATTAAATATATACATCTTTGAGTCAACATATTTTACCACTCTGAATTCTGTATGAGCTGACAATAAATCCAGAGCTTGATTCAAGTTTCTAATGTACAAATATATCAAAAGACAATTTCATAAGCATGATAGTCAGAAAATTTGTTAACATAATAAGCTGAAAAAGCAGATAGTGAATCAGAAGGCTGTAGATCATAAGGAATAGGCTCATTGGAATTGTATACTGGAATCAAGTGTGCTGGTCTCATAACACTATCCAAATGAACAATTGAGAGAGTACGATCACCATTGATATCAAACTCTGGCTCAACCATCCACATGCCAGTGTTTGGACAGGGTTGATCTCCAATGGTATCAAACCAGCGCACAAGAGCACATGGGTAGTTAATATTCCTATATGAAAAGGAAAAAAATAGAATAACTTGAGCAACATACAAACCCTGAAATCCTGGTAATGTAGGATCCTTCTCAGCAAAGATATAATTATGCCTAGCAGGACCATTGCACCAGGATGGTGTTGACCATATAGTGAAGCGCTGCATGCCAAATACTCCACAAATGTCACTAGGTGCATGGAATGTTGCAACAGCTGAGTGATATGTATAGACTTTGCCCCTGAACTGAGGGCAAAGTGAGAGATCAACATCAGCACCATTGACTGCAGCATCTGGATGAAGCTGATCATAGAGAAAATGTGCCACAAGTTCTGATAATGTGGGAACCTCTATGGCATTTCCAATTTCTTGAAGAGTTCTATGACGTCGAGGTGCTGTGAAAATAGAAGTTAGTTCTATTTATATTGGAAACACAATTTCCACTTGCTAGGAGTTTTGGCAAGCTGTACCATAGCATCACTTCTTATACCATCATCTTCTTCAACCTCATCTAGAGTTGAGTCATCTCTGAAATGTGCCTCTGAGTCTTCATCATCTGAATCCTGAGTTGGCATAGCTTCAACTTCAGTGCCAGCTGGCACCAAAGGAGTGTCAAGAAGGCCATCAGCATAGCGATTGGCATGGAATTGAGCAAGTTTGTCAAGATGCTGATTGATGAGAAGCATTTGAAGGAGTGGTTGATATCTGTTTGTTTTCCTCTATGGATCCTTGACCACTCTAATATGCTTGGACTCTGTTATTGATGAGCAGAGGCCATTTGGTGCACCAAACTCCTGAATAAGTCTCTTGTAGTGTTGAATGGCATGGATACGTGGAATAGAGATGCCATTAGGACAGGCACCAGTCTCTTCAAAGATAACACGCTTGTCTTGAAAGCATTCAGCTGCCTTGTCAATGGCAGCTAAGTCTGCCTCAGTGAATGATGAGCATCTGACCAAATAACAAAAGTCCAGGAAGGCTGAGATGGCTTGTATCATTTGATCAGGTAGATACCCTGCAACTGCTGGAAGAAAAACCTATTTCAAAAATGAGTATAACCTCAGTGAGCACCTATCATCATGATATTATTATGATATTACCTTCATCAAAGCCTTTGAATCATTTCCTGTCCATTGCTTGAAACCACGACCCTCAGGAAAGCGGCGCAACCCTGGAAATGGAGAAACAATAGCAATTCTAAATGGGCAAATGTATGAATAAATAACACAAAATCATGACACATAAATATTATTATGGTACTTACCTATGATCTATATCATCCCAAATTGCCTTAGCACGCTTTGCACCATAGGTTTCTTTTAGATAGCATTCCACCCAAGACACAATATGATCCTTGAATGTCCCTTTGATGATTTGATGCAACAAATCAGGAGCAATGAGCTCATGGATGTTGGCTCTTGGAAAATATGCTGTGAATGGCTGTACAATATGAGTTTTGGTTATCATATAAAAACAAAAAACAAAAAACATATACCAAAATGTCATCCACTATGCCATAATTCTCCCACAGTATCTTGGATATAAAAGACTCCATCAAAAGCTGAGTATAGGCATGTGTTCGAGGAACAGCATTATCACTTCCATCCAGATCAGATCTATGAGCTGTACATCTTTCAAAGTATATGCATTAATATCAGAAATAACATGTTAACATAAAGAAACATACTTTGGACACCATCCTTGAACAATACAGCATAGCCAACATTGCTCAGGATAATCAGCAATATATGGGCCAAATCCATAAATGGCACGATGATAGTGGCCATCAGCACATAGGGTAACCTCTGGCTTAGACATAGCTGAGCGCATAGTGTCAAAGATTGCTCTGAAAGACATATGAAATAAATGACGTCGAAATTTGCGAAACTCAAGGCTATCATGATGTTCCTTGTTAGCTTGATTATATCAGATGATGACATTAGTGATCAAAGCAACTACTGCTATAATATGGCACTCACTCTTTGGTATGGATAAAAATCCTAGTAAGCTCATAGCTTCTCCATGTGAGCGTTGCATATTACTATGGACATTTCCATTTGAGATGTAGAGTGGATAATACTCATTGTTTCCAGTAGCCACTGAAACAGTAGTCTTGTCACTTCCTAGGATAACAGGAATGAACATTGCTCCATGGTTGTCAGGATCATCAGCAAGCTCATTCTGAAAAATTATACATATCAGTCCAAATTATAATTGAAAGTTGCAAAATAAAAATCCCTACACATTGCCTCCATGCCCAGTTTCCAGTCATAAAATCACTCCATACACACTCATGTTTGTCTCCAAAGACTAGATGGGGACTGTAGTCACAAGAACCATTGAAGGCAGGATTTGATAACTGATTTTGAAGTATAGTCTTGGGGTCACAAAATATAACTTCATATGAAGCCTGCTTCCATGATGGAATATCCTGGCCATTGGAGTCTTCAAGTTGAGCATCAGTGTGCTGCACACTAAAGCTAGTCCAGGGGGCATCTCCTGCTTTGATAGAATCAATGGTTTGATATAAATCTTCAGAGTTGGCAAAGGGTGGAGCTTTTTCAGCCCAAGCAGCAAAGACATCCATGAGATCATATATATTACCAGCAGACATTTGAGATCGGTGAAAAGCTAAGTCAGCCATTTGAAAGTGTGCACGATTTTCGAAAGGATGCCAAGGGTGATCAGGCTTTAATCAAGGTGGAGGAGGGGATTCTTGAGGAAGATCATCACCATGGATGTCACATGGTGTGCCTGTAGGATGGTAATGAAATTATCAGCCTCAGCCTGCTACTATACAATATGAATAAATAAACTTTCACCACTTACCATCGAGAACAGGATGATGAATGTAATATGAACCTTCTGGTATGATATCAGACTCTGGATCTGCGTGTGCATCCTCTCCACTGCCACTTGTAGAGCTGGAACTATCATCAGATTGATGATTATGCTACTCTGGGATATACAGATGCTGTCGAGGACGAGTCCTTGGTTCAGCATGGCTAGCATGAACCACATTCTTGTTACGACTGGCCCAGGTAGGGTTGGCCGTAGACCAGCGAAGGCAGTATCGAGACAAAGGCAAGGGACTCCCGATCAGAGTTCGGGTGGAGACTCGTAACGACTAGGGATTCTAGCGTGGAGGGACTGAGGAACGAGGGACGCAAGGGATAACCACAAAGGGTATATTGCATAGACTAAGGCAGGTACTACATGGTGGTAGCTGGTAGACCAAGCTTAGCTTAAGTAATTGTATGTACGTGGTATATATACTAAGGGGAACGATGCACGGACCAAGACGAAAGGGGAATGTGGAGAGAGTCCGAAGTGAGGGAAATCTATGAGTGGACGATAAGGGATACACGAGGTGATGAAGAAGGACATGA
>JBBPLA010000028.1:0-13442 GCA_038089515.1 Leccinellum crocipodium
GCACAGTAGTCAGTGCTTCTAACCACATTCCCACCAGATCTTCCATCATATTCCCATGGTGTCTATAGCTGCCACACCACATTCCTAGCTTCTTACATAGCCTTTATTATCGTACCACTATTAAATTACCGTATATAGGTAAGACCTGCCCTTAAGGCATGGTCCATGCACATGTACCCGTATATATAAATATAGTGACCTTGAAGACTAGAGCCCCCAGTCTAGTTCTTCTTGGCATTCAACCTACTGTCAGGTCTGATACATAAGAATGGGATTACTTATCCATTATCCCGAGTCCCACATAGCTAGTCCTCGAAGGCGCCGGTCTCTAAACCTGGCTAGTGGATGTATGGATGACATCCCAAAGGTCATCACCACACTCCTCCCTTGCCTCATTAGGCATTCCTGATAGCGTCCGCTACAGCCTTTAGATGCGGCATGATACAATCATGTAGTAGGTAAGGAGGGACATCCATGTGAGGATGATGACAATCGTTGTGGTTAAAGCACCTTGGAGGTAACTGTCCATGACAAGGGAATGTGCAAGTGATTCTAAGCAGAGGATATCTGTAAAGAGAACTGTGTCATGAGCATGGTCGTTTGTCGAAGGGTGGTGAACCGGAATGCCTGGCTTCGGCACAGTTTTAGTACTATAAGACTATAAAGGCTCTTATTTTACTTTGAAGGTTGACCTTCAAAACATGAATTATTGTGATCAGCTCTTTGCACCTTGGGTAATGTCTATTGATGCTAAGCACTAAAATTCAATTATCAGTAGATGAGCATGTCTCCTTGAATGGAGTCTAAGCTTCATCAATGTGAAGTGATTTGTGGAATGGACTATGATCCCTCAGGCAACAGTGGATATCTGAGTTGTTTTCTCGGGATGGTAACCTGGTCAAGGGTTCTCTTTTATGTTGATATGATGGGTCTCCCTTGTCTCTGGGATCCAAGAACACATTAATGTTGAGCGTATATGACGTATAGTGGTGAGAAGCCACCAGCTACAGAAAGTGGATCCAAGGAGTGTTGAGATGAACTTTGATGGCAATAAAGGCTCAAGTGCATCTGTTGAGGAGTGACAATGACTATCAAAAAGTTTGGTAATTGGAGGCGAATTGAATGTCAGGGGCATGGATAACCATGATGCCAGGAGGATAAAGTGTCCTAGCAATGAAGAGTAGTCTCAATATTATGTTGGGCTCACACCACAACACAAACCAAAGAAGATCTTAATGTCAAAGATGAATGGCAATATCGAGACTAAGGGAACATACATGTGACCATACCACTACTTATATACAACTACATAGTTAAGGGCAGGCTGGCTTTAGGGCCAGCATGGAATATTCTACAACATTCTATGTTATTCTACTGATGACATCATAGGGTCAAGGGTAATGATGTATTAGTGATGTAGTGTGTCTGGACGTGTAATCAATATGTGAGGAATCAGAATGGTACAATAAGATGCAGAGGAATACAGAGGTCATGTGATAAGTCACATGGTAAGTCACATGATTACAATATGCACATGATATATGATAAAGAGCATGTGATGCAACATGTGATTGGACTAAGTACAATGTTTGTCATAAAGTATAACGACTAGTCAACTTAGATACATAGGAGACTAATCAGTGATGGAAGGTAGAATGTAGGATGAGAAGCTTAGAGAATGAAGGTAGTATTGGTTATGTTTATAACAAGAAGCAGATCTGTGGGATGAAAGGCCACAGTGCAGAAACAGATGTGATAGAGCTGTTGGGATTCACATGATCATCTTTAAAGTCACATTGATAATATCTACCACTCCTCTGCTTGGATAAAACCAACAGAGGGACAACAGATAGTGCTGGCAAGCTAGGGTTGATGAGTAAAAACCTGAATTCTCTGGTTCCTTCGATATATGACTATACTCATGATGTAGTTTCTTTTACAGTTTTTGCTTGAGTTGGTCTATCACTCACATCTCTATAGTTTCTGAGCAGCAATTTCAATCCCCAGAAACAAAAGTCATCATTTCTTCATCACCTCTTCCCACAATCTATGAACAAAATGAATTCATCAATACACTGAGACTCCCCCACTCGACCATTGATGGTTGAACAGGCTATATCGATGACAGAGCAATAACTAGCTGCTCTGAAGGCAGACACAATGGGCAGTGTTGCTGCATTGATCCACAACCTCAGAGCTTCAGTGATGACAAGCCATGTGTCTCCAATGCACATCTTCCCACTTGTCAATGTCTATACAATGGGTTCCCACAGGTTTACCACCTTGAAGGAATTCTATGTTGCTTATCATGGCAGTTGTACTGTTGACAAGTTGTACATCCCCAACATATCTGGACTATATGAGAAAGTGTTACAACAAAATCATGATAATCTGACAGCTGGCCATCTAGGATTTAAAAGACCAGAGTCACTTGTGAAACAACAATATTATTAGCTGAATGTCCAAAAGGACAACCAAAAATACATAAAAGGATGTGACACCTGTCAATGGAGTAAAACGAAAGCAAAATGTACTCCTCTTCACCCAAATGAAATATCCAATGTTACAATGTGCTCCAACTTTTCTCCTTCTTATCTCTATGTCTGCTATTCATTATGCTTTTCTTTGTTCCATCATTTACCATTTGTATTATAGATATCTGCATGATTCCTAGACTCCATACTGCAGATTACTCACCTCTCTGTTTTCACCTATTCCTACTTGTTCTGATCTTGCACTGCCATCTGCAGCTTCTGATTCCTTTCATACTGCAGATGATTCATCTCCTTCATCATCACTTCATCATTGCTTACTGTATGCATAGCACTCCACAGCTTCTGACTCATTCCCTACTGCAGATGACTTACTCCCTTCCATGCCATTCCATGGCCTTCCATCTCAATTATCCTTTGTAGTATATAAGGGACTCTGTTCCTTCTTGTAACCCTAAGCTAGAGCTACTCAATATACTCACTCTTAGCCCTCTCAGTCCCTCAGTCCCCCAGGCATGTGCTTACACCTTAGCTCTCAAGATTCTCAATGTCGAGACTTGCCTTAGCCTTACTAGTCCTCTGTCCTTAGTCCTTTGTCCTTAGTCTCAGACCTTTGAGTCTGCAACTGATCCTATCCAGACCAGTCATAACATCCAATGCCCCTTGGAAAATCATCTTGATGGACATCATTGGCCCATTACTGGAATTACAACTTTTTACAAGGAAAAGATGCTATCCTCATGGTGGTAGATGCCCTCTTGAAAATGATTGTATTCCCTGTGTTAGTAACAATAACTGTACAAGGAGTGCCTGGAGTGGCATCTATTTTCTGAGATCATGTGTTTAAACTACACAGCACACCAAGGAAAGTAGTATCTGACAAGATGACTTGTGTTGTCAAATGGAGGCAATCATCAATTGCCCACTGGCAGCCACCACTGTAAAAGAGTAAGTTATTACACTTTTGTTTTATTACAGTACTGATGACCATATTGAAGTCACCCCGAGATTTGCTGTGCTGCACATACTCTATTGTTATTGCAGCATGACATTCTTTGCCACTTGCCATATTTTGAGTCTTGCAGGATTGATGAGAAAACCAACAAACTAAGGTCATATTCCTTGTTTTGAACTTCACTATGCAGCAGTATTGATCTAGTGATAGAGCTGTGTGACGACAGCAGCTTGGCCAGTGGAAAAGGCAATTCCATGACCTTGCTCCACAACCCCCTTTACCACCCATCAAGAGAGCAGACTCCAACTTAGCTGATTTTTGCAAAGTTATGCCAAACTTATTGAACAGTCTATTCAACTTTTTCTCTGCACCTGCAATTATTTGCCAAAAATTCTATTTGTCTGAACTGGGTTTGCACACAGATCTATTCTTCCAGATATGTGGTGTCGAGATATCCATGCATGGAACTAGCTTTTCTATCCAACCTGAGGGGACTAGATCCCTCTCAACCAGTGTCGATGCCATTTCTACTATGTAGCACCTTTGCACATGAGCCTGTACATTGTCAATTAATCACATCACTTCAGATGAGTCATAAGCTTACTAAGTTAGTGTGTGTGGTGCCAGCTCTTTAATTTTGAACAATTAAGGCTTGCAGCCAACTGAGCCAATATGTACTCAGATCCCTAACCTGCATGGGTTACCATGCTATTCCATACTCTTTCTCCATTTAGTTTGAAGTCAACACCCCCTAAAGGTGTAGTGAAAGGGTGATTCAATTCTAACTGGCATCAATGCAGAAAGTTCAAGAGATCTAATTGTATGTGACCATCTCCCAAGACAGGAAGTGGAGCTAGGCTATGCTGTATCAATTCCTGGATGCAAAATGGGGACTCGGTGAGGCTTGGTATTACTACAAATACCACTACTATGCCATCTATCACAAGTCCTGATCAGTGACATTACTTCAAGAGTTCAAGTCCCTATTTGATTGGAGACCATATCACTGCATTGTGTCATAAGTCATGGCAATCCAAGCACTGCAGAATATGAGCATGATCCTGTCTGTTGCCATATTGATTGCACTTTACTTCCCTGTTGATTCTGGTGCTGCTTAGCATGGTAACTCACTAGTAGTAAATGACACAAGGTGCCTACTCTCCTCTTCGCTTAGGTCAACCAGCACCAGGGTTCCGACTCAACCACAACTTTGATTTCCATGCACTATATGGTCCATCATCAAGACTTGCCAAGAAGTCTTCAAGTTCTCGAGATGGATACTGCATAGTGCATGGAGAGAAAGTCTTGATTTCAAGTCAACAAGGATAGAGATACTGCCAGTGCAGGAATCTGGTCTATATATACCCAAACTCAAGGAATGATCACCGATCATCCTGCCAGTGACATCAGAGCCTGTAATGCCCCCATGAGACAAAGTTAAGTTCCCTTGCTGCCAAACACTGGATCCACACTCATCCCTAGGCCCCATAGCTGATCAGTTGAAAACTAAAATCTGCTTCTTTAATTTGAAGCCAAGGCATTACTTATAGTACAATAAACCTTGCTCCATCAATGATTCTCTCCAAAAAAAACACTCAGGCTCTATCATAAGTTCTAAATGGTAAAAAGGGCATATTCACCCTGGATTGGTGGAGCAGCAGAGAATACTTTTCAGAAGACTATGATATGATGATTACAGGTTGAAGGGGCAATGTGTCATACACCAGTTGTTTTGCAAATGAAGATGTCATGTGTGATCTGGACATTAACTTGAAGAGGCAGGCATGGGTGGGGAATAAGTGGCATATTTGAATATCCATGTGTGAAGCTTGCAAGACAACATTTAAATGCATAGCTCACTCCATTTGACTGCCAGTGTGCTTGCTGTACTATACTAGTAATCAGTTGAACCACTTGCAAAAATATGCTGGGTGAACATCATGCCAACATCTAATTGGCACTGTCTTGGCATAGTACTAATGGCAAGCCCTTTTCTTCTGAGACTCTGCTGCCATGATTGTCCAAGTCCACTTATTGTCTCCTAGGTTGCCAGGTTGTTCATCCTCTTCGCTTGACAAGGCTGCCTATAGCTAAGATCTGCATGGTGTCAAATCCCTCTATTACTTCTGCCAGTTCAGATGTCCACACTGCCACTGTTGATGATGTTTACATGTGACTGGATGATATTTCGTGTTCTAGATTTGTCAGACCCATTCAGCAAAGGAAATACTGCCATGGCCTTGGATAATTCATGACCATTTCAATTTGAGCCCAGCATGCCTGAAAAATATTGATGAATTGACTCAAATGATGATAACAATCTAAATAAAGCAGAGACTATAGTTGAAGGATTTATCACCATTAGATAAGGCTCACAATCAACACTGGCAGCTCCTATAACTCAGTGACACTCTATATGAAGAGCTATTTCACAATCTGAGGGAGTTGAGAGTGATCAAATTGGAGATGCAGGAATTCTTATAGCAAGTCAAATATCTTCAGCAGTTCAGAAGGTCAGAGTCTATGGTAGGGGTTGAACAGAAGTATTGTAGAGTCTTGATTGAACTACAATGTAACCTAAATTGTTGTTCTATTCCAAAGACACCTATATGGAGCATGTTACAATCGTATCCAAGTACCCCTATCTTTTCTCTTTTCCCTTCCTCACATCTCCACCTTCTAAGAACCCCATGACTCAGTTATACCACCAATCTCTCATGACATGGCCACATCACAACCTGGCTACATTGATACCAGTCATATATGACCTAGCAACACTCTCCTCATAACCTGGCATACTATCAGTCCTACAGAACTCAGTGATTCCATCTCTTTGGAAGATTCCACCTCTTCGGTGACTTTGCCTCTTTGGCTATTCACCTCTCCAGTGACTCCACCTCTTTGGTGATTCCACCTCTTTAGAGACTCTATCTCCTTGGCAACACTACCTCTTCGGCAACTCTGCCTCATCGGCATCCCTGCCCCTTCAGTGTTTCCACCTCTTCAATGTCTTTATACTTCCAACACCTCCACCTCATCTGGAACTCTGCCTTATCGGCATCACACCCCTTTAGATGTGGACCATAACACCTCACTGAGATCCCTTCATCACATCCTCATCTCATGGATGATATACTGACTCAATGGTACTCTCACTGCCCTGCCATTCCCATACCATCTCATCGGTCATCACCCATTGGTCATCACCCTCAGTCATCACTCATTGGTCATCAACCACTGGTCATTGCCCCTCAGTCATCACCTCTTGATGCTTGTCCTTGATATGACACTAAACTGTCTCACCTCCACTCTACCTTCGCAGACCCAAGGCACCTCTCGGTCTTCACCAGACCTTATCCCCTACTCTCCAAGTCACCCCTGATACTCTGGTCTCATGACCTCCTTATGTTATTCATCCATGACTCTCATCTCTGTCTCCCATTTTCATCTCTTACCTCCATCTCTCTCTTGTCTTCGCTCTCCCAGTTTCCTGGTACTCTGGTCTCCCAGTCTCTGTCTCCTATTGTTATCATTCTTATCTTCACCATGTCTACATCATCCTTTATCTGTGGATTACTCATCTGCAGTCTTCTAACTCATACTTCGCACTGTGGATTACTTATCATCACATTTCTGAGCATTCCCAGACATTTGTCTTCTCAGCCTCATGTCCTTCTTCTCTGCCTCATGCATTCCTTATCATCCACTCATAGATTTCCCTCACTCAGACTCTCTTCACTCTTCCCCTTAGTATATATATTACTTCTCCTTGATTACATAACACTAAGCTTGGTCTACTTGCTACCACCATGTCCATTACCTGCCTATAGCTTAGCTTGGCAATGTAACTCCTCTCCTCTGCTTTGTCCAACCCTTCAATGGGTAACCCTCAGTCCCTAAGCAGTTGCCTTCATGTCTGTAGGCCTTCCGAACTTCAGTCTGACTTCCCTTTGTTCTCTTACCTTCGTCTTGCTACTTTGGTAGTGGACTTTGCAAGTCTATAGCCAACCCTACCCAGGCCAGTCATAACAGAGCATGTCTACTGTGCCCACTATTGAGACTGATGTATTGTCAAGGGAGATCAATATGAAATGTATGGGAAGTTGAACTGCTTGAACACATCTGATCAGCAAAACAGTCTGCATAATTATTGAGAATAACTGTAGGGTACTACATTTCCTATGTAAAGTCTCTTTTTAATTGGCATAAGTAGGCCCATCCATATATCACTGGCATGAGACTGGGATCACTTTTCAAAAGTGGGCCTGTCCATAGTATATTGCAAGGTCAGGATCACTTTCAGGAACCAGGCCTGTCTGTATGCTGCAATGCCCTAATCACTTTCAGGAACCAGGCCTGCCTGCATATTATGAGACTGGGATCACATCTGTAAGACTGTAAGCTACAAGGTCTAAATGACTTTCAGGAAGCAGGCCCATCTGTACTATATTACAAGATTGGAATCACTTCCTGAAAGTGGACCCATCCATATGCAGTGAGGTGCAAAACTATTGCAATGCCTAACCTCAAACTGGGGTGCAAAGCGCCCTGCAATCACTTGTGGGAATTTCACTTTGCTTTGGTGAGAACAAATAAAGTACAAACACTTGGCTACACCTTTGTCCCCAGGGTCATGTGATTCGGTTCACACGCTATTATGATACATCCATTTCAAAACAGCAATACCATTGCAATAGTTTTACACCTTTTGCTGAGTGTATTGAAATCAAGTATTATATGGTTAAGTTTGGTCATACAAATAAAGGTATATATACAAGGATCATGTATGAGTGTAAACTAGTTCACAGGCACACATTCCTAGTCATATCAGTATAAAATCCATCTCTTCTACTCAAAAATGCATTAATCTCAGTATGCTTAATAACTGGTCAGTCTGCATGCTCTATGGCTGCTGTCACTGGTTCTCATACATTTAACATCTCCATACTATATTCCAGAGAGCATTTCAAGCTTCAGATATCTGCTGGAGGTTATCCATTCAAGTTTTTTCCTACTAATATCTGGATTACAAATTATTTTATCTTTCTAGAAAGGCAAGAGGTGCTGTTCATGTACCAAAACACCTACCAATATCATCAATAAACATCATTCTACCACCACTATATGCAAAACATTGAATGAGACTGATATAAAAGCTGTGGTCAAGCCAAAATACCCTCCTCTTCACTAAGCCTTATCTAGACTTCACTCATACTCATAGATATTGGACTTTGAAGGCCCAGAAAAGGGTAGTGTGATCAAATGAGACTAAAATCAGTTGCCTAGAGTAAAATGGGTACAAGTGGATGGCAAAACAATGTTAGGTAATAAGCTAGTACAGAGAATAGTCAGATTTAAAGAAGATTGTCTCATGATATGAAGGCATATAACTTGATAGGGAGGTGGCTATACTGCCATGATTGATGGTAGGATAGATAGCAACATTTACCCTATAATTTTGAAGAATGGACTACTGGATTCTTCACAGTATCACAGTCTCAATCATCCTAGTGCTAGTTTTTAGTAGAATAATAACCTTGCAAGAAATCTCTAGTGGACTTCTGAAGCTCAGAATGCTGTCTAAAATATAGTATGAAGATGGTAGACATATGGGGACCAGTGACAGTAGCCATTGAGTATGTAGTCTAACCAATTATTAAGCATATAGAGATTAGTGCATTTTTGAGTAGAAGAGATGGATTTTATACTGATATGACTAGGAATATGTGTGCCTGTGAACTAGTTTACACTCATACATGATCCTTGTATATATACCTTTATTTGTATGACCAAACATAACCACATAACACTTGATTTCAATATACTCAGCAAAAGGTGCAAAACTATTGCAATGGTATTGCTGTTTTGAAATGAATATATCATGATAGTGTGTGAACCAAATCACATGACCCTGGGGACAAAGTCATAGCCAAGTGTTTGTACTTTATTTGTTCTCACCAAAGCAAAGTGAAATTCCCACAAGTGATTGCAGGGCGTTTGCACCCTGATTTGGAGTTAGGCATTGCAATAGTTTTGCACCTCACTATATGACCTACATTTTGTCTGCACTCCTGGCAAAAAGACTCTGGTTGTTTTCCCCCAACATGCATGCACCCAGGCCCCCTTTTTTGGATGGGCAATGCTAATGCCATTAAAAGGTCTAGCCTGAGACAACTGGGGGGATATGGTTAGTGTTTCAAAGTCCAGTCAAAGATCTGAAAAGGACCACCAACTGGACTGAACTTTTATTGGTTGTAACTGGACCATGCTTGCCGGTTGCACCTGGCACAAATTTTTATTGGTCTGGTTGCCTAATTTTGAGAAATTTGAGAAAACCAGTCTGTCGTGGGACCAATCCTGTTGGGAATGATTATAGAGAGCGGGCCATTTCCCTTATTTTTCCCAGGACTTTAGGAAATTAATTGGAATTTATAGAGACTAATCTATGTTTCAGTAATCTATAACTCAAGATTGGCTGTATCTGCACTACAACATCACCAATTTATGTGGTCTGTGGCTCCTTTTGAAAGCCCACAATCTATACTACATTCAGTATAACCATTTCTAAGCTTGTGTCACATGCAATAGAGAGCACAAGGCAGATCGATCAAATGATAATATAACTAATCTATGTTTCAGTGATCTATCACTCAGGATTGACTGTATCTCTGCCATAATGTATCTCTGCCATAACATCACCAATTTACACGATTCATGGCTCATGTGAAAGCCTGTGACCTATACTACATTTAGTACAGCTATTACTAATCATGTATCACACATGGTAGAGAGTGCAAGGCAGATCAATCAAATAATAATACACTTGAAATTGACATGTGACACAGAATTGCTCATATCTCAGCCATATATGGCCAAATTACATGATTCATGGCTCATATGAAAGCTAGCCATCAGCACTATCTCCAATACAGCCACTGCTAAGTGCAAAATTCCCACACTATCTGGTTGCCAACCAATCTTTTGAAAAACTGATTGCAACTTGATCTGACCATGGTTGGGGAGCTTTTCGGACCAGTTTCCATCGGTTCCAGTCTAGTCTTTTGATTTTTGGAATATTTCAGACCAGTCTGGGTCTGGTCTTTCCATTTTTGGGTCAAAAGACCAGACTAAATCAGACTTTGAAACACTACATATGGTGGTAAATGCATATTGCAGCTTGAGGGAGCACTCAACACAAGGGATCCAAGATTCTGAGATTATTGGCTAATTTACATAAGAAACTATAGCACAAGAAGAAAATTTCATTCATCCACCCCTGATCAGTGTGTCCTTGTCTACCAGGGTATACTACTAGATAGGGCTACCATTAGCACATTCATCATTCAAGCTGCTTGACCTCTGCTCCTCTGGTCATTCAGTTCTGGTGTTGAATACTGGGCTGTGCATTGTCAGGTTCACTGAAAATTGAAATATGTGATATCCCAGAAACGTAAATATCACTAGAATGGAGAAATCAGATGGATAAACTATATCAACAGTACCTAGAATGAAGAAGTGCAAGACTGAGAAAAGGAAAGAGCAACACAGAACACTAATATAGCATGATGACAACAATGGATGCAACATCACACATATGCATAGACTGACATATGGGCCATAAGAGTTACAAATTCTTAACATTCATGCAATTGTAATTGATTGGGCATCAGCAACTACCTGTCCAACTCATTTCCATGCTAATCTACCATCCATTTTCAGCCCTACAATAGCACCATGGAAAAATAGTGTCTCCACTCTGCTTCTCTGCCACATCAGTTTTTGATTTTTCACTACTCTTCTGCCCAGTAAAAAAAAAGACATACCACCCAACTGTGTGCTTGGCACCTGTCCCTCAACCAATCCATATTGTTGACATAAAGTAGTGTTATGTGACCATCAGAGCTCTTCAAAAACCATTCTTCTACACCAAAGTCAGAATATCTTGTGGTCACAGTAATACATGGCCTAATACTCTTAGTATAGACTTTTGACAATATTACACTAGTAGAGTATGACTTCATAATGTGTTTGTTTTTGGAGCAGCAAAATAGTTGCAAACTTCCTGACTTCCATCTTGATTTGTCCCTCTGTTATCCTTGCCCCACATTCCATATTCTAATTTGGATTGGCAAGTGTGGGTTCAGCCATATTCAATCTGGAATTGGGCATGGGCTGAAAATAGCTGTAAAGGTGGAATTCCAACTGGATACCATGTTGATGATATGCATCCACAAATCAGAATATAAGCATCCTTCCTTGAACCATCCCATTTGTTCTTCCTCCAAACTTAACCATGCAGCCTTTGTTGCCCTCAAAGATAATGATGCTGTTCTTTCTATTGTCATTGATGATGTTATGTGGATTGATATCAAGTTGGTTGACATCTACATATCCTAAGAATGGTAGATTCAATTTTGAAGAAGGGAGTGCATTGTATGTATCCCTGGAGGGTAAGTGTTCTGTTATAAATCTATTCAGATACTTAATGTGATTCCAGTCACTGCATCCTAAAATCAAAATGGAGAATGCTATAGGAATGCTTCATCTAGCTTCAAAATCCTTTCTCCTTCACATCACCAGGATAATAAAGGAAAACAATGACAAGCAAGCTGTGATTGATTGCCTCTGTGCATTATTGGAGACAGTGAAGTTCCCCTTCAATTTATCTTGCCTATTTCAAGAAGTGTGGAGGTCACTGTATAGTATTGCTTACTTCCATTACCTTGCATGCTCATGATGAAACACATGCTTTAATCAGAAAGATATAATAATGCCTCTCTATCTAGACTTTCTGTCATCAAATAAGTGCCCTCTAGTTCCAGGGTCCTTGTATGACACTCATAGTAGCTCCAGTCATGCCAAACACTTGAGTGAAGTGCTTGAGAAGCAGAAATAATGCTCATCTTGCAAATTCCACCATCTCTCACAATACTACAGCTGTTATGTGAAGTGTCAAACAAAGGAAGTCCAAACTGGTTGTTCAACAAGTTGAGGAATTGCTCACTAAGAGCCACTCAAGACTTTTGAAAGTAAAGGTCTCTCTACTTTGTATGCTCACACCATGTGAAATGCCTCTGAATGGCTGATGAGCATCAACAATCATTACAGCTCATACTAGAGGAAGCAAGGTGAGCAGACATTGCAGAGCAATTAATACAGCACCTCAATGAGGCACCTCACCTAGTGTTTTAAGGTCTGGTTTCAAAACCAGTGAAAAACCAGGACCTAACTGGATCTTGACTGACAAAGACTAGACCATTAAAGACCAATCTTTTCAGCTTTTATTAGTCTTAGTCTCAGTTACAGCATTTTCTGGCAATGGTAAAGACTGGAAATGACCAGTAGAACCAGTCTTTGGATCCCCACTATTTTTTGCATTTTTTGATAACTTTATCATGATTATCTGATCATTTTTGGGCCAGTTATGACCATATTTAGTATTTTATTGACATTATAGGTTGATATTGGGCATATCTCAGCTGCAAAAGGACAGATTGAGGTAAATATTTGATCAAATGAAAGATAGGGGCTTCTCTTACATCCAATACAGCCACTGCTAAGCTCCCCGATCACTCAGTAATCACTCCAAGACTGATATTTCTTAGTGACAATAGTACTACTACTTTACATGCAATCTTAAAATGATCATATCTCTGCCATCTGTCAAGCGCTGTAGATAAAACAATAGTGAGCAGAAGCCAATAATCAGTAGCAATTTTAAAGCACAAAAAGGCCAGTTTTTATCAGTAACCAGACTGGCAAAAATCAATAAAGACTGATTTTTCAGTTTTTTATTGGTCTTGGTTCAGTTTTTCCAAATCAGGAAATTTCCTGAACCAGTATGGTCCCAGTCTTGTCCAAATGGGGCTAAAAACCAGACCAGACCAGACCTTAAAACACTACATAGAACTAGCTAAAGAACACCATTGTACTATCATAGGTGTATATAGGTATAGACAGCATACATGGACCAAGGGTACAGGTATGGGTATCAG
>JBBPLA010000029.1:0-13414 GCA_038089515.1 Leccinellum crocipodium
GAACAGGAATCTGAAGTGTCTGGAGCCCCGGTGTCCAAGCGTTCCAAGCCAGCATCACACCAGCGCGCCAGTTCCTCTCACCATTTGGGTAGTGGTGCCAATAATAGGTACATCAAGGATGATCTCCCCATGGGCTCCACTGTCGACAACGCTTGGCGCCGGCTCTTCATCTCAGCCCTCTCACACTTCGTTGGTGGATTCGACAATCCATGGACAGTTCCCACAGACAAGTTTCTCTTCGTCTTGCAAGAGACATGGGACACTGTCTACGTGGACAAAATTGAGCATACCATAATTACGAATGATGCAGTCTTCCATCTTGTAAGCTAAAATTATTAAGTATGATCATATACTGATGTTCTCTCGTTGATAGGCTAAACAGGGTCTCAACAATTGGCATGGCAGATTTGCTGCTGCCGCCACTGTCATCGTCTCAACTTTGTTCGACGAAGACGTGGAATTTGAAGATCCTGATCAGCGCATTGAGTTTGCGAAGGCATTGCTTGACAAGAAGCGGTACCTTTTTTCCCAGAGCAAAGGATCGGACTCCAAGGTGAATAGTATTGCATGACACGTATATCCTCTCAGATCATTGATGACTCGAAATCCTAGACATGGACCGGCTTGTGGAGGAGTGCACTGGTGCTCCAAATGCTCGCTCACCATTTTAATTTCATTCAAGGCCGAGCTGTAGTGAACACATTAGAGAAGGAGCTGCACAGGCCTCGTGGAGCGCTCGCGTTAGCCTGCACTGCAGTAATGTCCTCCATTCTTGTAGTATGCTGATTCTAACATAGATTTCTCTCAGGTCCTTCGCATCCTCACTTTGGTCGCCGACAACAAGGTATCCTATATCCCCTCAGGCCGCCCAGGATCAAGCGGCGCCTGCACTGTCCCTGTCATCCCAAAAGGATCACAATACGAGTTCAACGAGTCGATTTGGGGCGCATCAACAAGGCTTTTTTTGAAGCATATCAACAAACTATCCGCAGAGAACTTCGAGATCGTTATCACAGAGACTATGAAATATGTGAAAAGGGGCGCGACTAGTACCACGAGTACTGTCGATAGTCCGGCTGAGAGCGATGACAATGAGCTTTTTCAATTCCGCTAATTCGTTGAAGGTCCGTACAAATTTTCTCAATGGTTTATTCTTAATCATAATATCTCAGGCTTACAGCTACTACAGTCTTAACCTCCTCTCAATCAATGTGGCCGGACTCGCTGCTCACAGCCAAAGTTGCTGGGAGTTCTTTTACTAGCATAGTTTAATGAATTGTGTACTTATCGTCTTCGCATCCTTATTTGACTTTTCCTGTTTCTCTACGTTGCGTGAGTAAAAAAGTGACCTGAGTCATGAATGGGAGATGGCATTGACATGACTCGGTGGATTATCCGGCTTATATGACTTACATCCATTTTTAAGTTCGGTTAGTTGCAATAAGTGCAAATAAGATTCATGTCGTTTTCCTGATGCCAGCGTGCTCTTCTCTACAGTGTGGCCAACCATTGTACCATGGTTTAGTCCATCATGCACGATCTCACGATGCAGAACAACCCTTGTCCTATGAGTTGTGTTTTGCATTGACAGGACAGAGCGGAATGGGGTTATGAATGACAGCGAACCTTGGCACCTGAATGTCATCGCGAAGCTGGATACCGCTGGACATTATACTAAGTTAGGGCCGTACTTCAACGTTCAACCTCCAAACTGGAGGCGTAACTATTTTTCTTGGTCGATTGCAATGAGCCCGCACGCGGACCTATGACTTTACTATACATCGACATAGCGACCTTGCAAAAGGCCAATGCTCAGATCGAGCTTCATCTTTTAGACGATCATGGCTGTTTTGGCTACCCATATGAAGCCGTCGATCACACTTCCTCTTGTACGCAATCTTTGTACCCTCTATGCATCACGTTGTCAGAATAATAGACTCGGATGGTGTTCAAAAGCATCAGCAAAAGAGCTGAAATGAACGCTTGTGTTATATGAATTACGGACACCTTACGATCGTGGGATGGAGACTTCTGATTGGTAGAGAGGTCTCTGCGTTCCGTCATGTCTGCATTAGGCCATCGGAGACCCAAAGCACTGTAATCTGTACTGATCACCGCTCGCTTGATAACAAGTGATTATCGCATAGAGAACAAAGGTTGATACAAATTGCAGGCAATTCGTAGATTATTCTATCTAGCTGGACTCTACATCATACTCTGTATCAAGAAAATCATTGTCCAATTGGCCATGAACAGCGTTGTAGGTCTCCTTATCTGCAAAATGATTGAGCAAGAAGCGGTCATAGACCTCTTGGGAGGTGTTAGAGGTGACTGTAGATGGTATTGGTTGATCTCCAAAGAGAGGAATGAGTTCGACGGCATGCGACACCCACTGAAGAGGGACAACCATGCCCTCGTGCTCACTTGTCATTGACCCTGGCATCTGGATCATGTTTCGTTCCAGGATCCACATCTGGAGATCTTGGTTATGCTCTGGTGCACAAGCGACGTGAAAAGGTTGCACATAGATCAATGGTTGCTCAAGGTATGTAGGAGTCTCCACCTTAGAGCGAGGTTGGGGCCGAGGCTGGAAGATTGCGCGCACTTGCGCAATGAAACTCGGAGCTGTGAATTGGATATTAGAAAACTTCGCCACTGGGTGGTTCCTGGCATACCGTGCTCCCCAGGGCAGACTAGGACTGCATCACAACATCCGAACTGAAAATCTTGCGATGGAGGCTTCGCCTGGATGACTTGGCTTGGTAAAATGATGGAAGGTTGAAAGGTAGAGAGCAGCTGGACGCAGAATTTTCGCCATACTGCGAAGCGACAGAAGGAGTGTTCGAGACACGCTGGATCTTGGGTGTATGAGAGTAAAAAACAGTGATATTGAATTGCGAAATCAGGTAGGCGATAAGATGCTGTGACTTCGGCCAACGAGACGGTTTCATCTGGACTGCACATAACATGGAGTGCGGTCAGCGCATCATTCGAGAGCAAGCCATCTACGAAGTAGTTGCGATGCGCTCGAGGTTGAAGGCAACCGCGAACCAAGACGGGCTCTGGCACCTCAACAAGACAAACACTAGGAGGGGACTGTGTAGGCGGGAATCCAACCAGAACAGACTAAGGTCTGCTGGTCATGTCATTGCACTATATATACGGTTACATGGTGAGCACGGACCAGCTTAGGGCAGGCCGTGTGTTACTAATAGGTGAGTAAGCTAATGACGTATCGTGAGAGGAATTACTATGTATGTACTAAGTGTTCACACGAGTGTGGGATAGTTCCCATGCATGAGGTGTACACGTGCTATGATATCATAGATAAGAGATAAGGTCACGTGTAGTCACATGACTGGTCATGCGACTAATATCAAGTCACGTGATCGAGAAAAGTAAAGAAAAATAGGAGGATCGTAACAGCATGCATCGTCGTCATCGTGTCATGGCATGCCGTCGCATTGATGTTGTTGTTGTTGTAGCTGAGCGCTGAGGAGGTGGGTGTGCATGTGTCATTGTTGTTGTCGACATCATTTGGGTTCAGGTGAGGCGTGCGATGTGCGCATGGTCATTGTTGTGTCACATAGGACCCATGGGTAAACCCACCAATGGGTACAGGTCCATGCTCGGATACCCACAGGTTACCTGTGCTGTTGCCTAGCTAGAGCTGGATAGAAACCTGGAAAGGGCTGGTCCAGTCTGTGGTCTGGATCAAGGCTAGACCAGCTTGGAAGCAATGTGAGCAAATTATTATTTAGCATAGAATCCCAGCACCAGACAGGAAAACATGTAATATTAAAGAAATGTGATATCATATCAAATATGCTAATTAACTGACATTGACATCAAAACTGCTCACCACTGTCCCGGACTCCATTGTCATTCCACCACTATGTCCGTAATTAGAAGCCAAACCAAAGGAACGTGACTGAAAGAATGCACCTTGCTTGACGAGCCCACTTCTCACAGAGAGCCCTCATTTTAGCACTATGGATGGCACTCGAGTCACATTATTCATGAGACCAAGGATTTCTGTGAAGACCGGAGAGTAGACATTGACCTTGAAGTTGACATCAGCTTGGCAAGAAATGATTTCTTCCAGTGCAACTTTAAGCTATTCATGGAAGTTCATTAGTAACATTACAACAAATTGATAGTAGCAGCAACAGACAGCTGTTGCAGCCAAGGCCACCATCGGCCTTGGAATGGTGCTCTCGAAAACCTCCAGAAATAACTTGCCAACAGTTGTCACACTGGTGTAAGAAATCAACAATGAGACCAGAGAGCGCTGGGTGTGCGAGGTTGTTGACATGCCTCTGATGATGGCATTAGTAGGTCACATATCAATGGATTTACTCACCTCTTCATCGAAACTGTCCCTAAGGAACATACCACCACCATCCAATAACTCCTTTGCAATTTCGGTGTTTTGTTCATGCTGGTTTTCGGGATCCCACCATGACTGATAGCATTGTGCAATCCAAGTCTGGGCTTTCTTCCTCAGTGCCGAGCACCAATTTCCAAGATCTTCCCATAACTACAAAATGTGATATCAGTTGTGAATAATACCAAACTAAAGGAAGGGACAAGACCAATTATGTGATGTTTGATGAATGTTGTGGCCACCAACCTGTATTATTTGGTCACCTGGAATAGTATGGAGATGCTCGACCCACCTTCTGAAATAAGTAAACCGCAAGAACACCACTCAGTGATTGCTTTGTCAACATACTTGACAGCCTTGACATTGAAATTTAGACATGGAGGGAATGCATTTATTGAAGCAGCGTCGCAGTGAAAGAACTGTTTTGCCCATTCAATAATGTCATGTGTTGGTGGGTCGTCGTATTGGAGTTGCCACAGGTCCGAGCCCTGAGTTGCAGGGCCAATTGGTTGGTTGCATGATACAGGTTGAGACAAAGCAGTTGTGTTGTCCTTGCATTGCTGAGGGGCAGAAGTATTATTCTGAGATGCAGGCAAGGCATCCATCAGGAAAACCTACCCATGTATAATTGTACAAAATTGTTGTATTTTCAAGAAAATGTTGAAATATGTGATATTTTATGGAAATATAACATTTATTACAGTTGAAGACAAAACCTGCAACTCATAATTGCACCAAATTTCACTTTTTTGGAAAAATGTTGAAATAACATTTCATTTGTAAACTATGTAGGTACAGTGCATAAATAAAAAAATATACATGTTTGCTGCATCTCCCCTGTCCTCCCTGTCCTCGTTGTGTCACCGTCCTCGTCACTGTGGTATTGCTGTCTCGCTGTCTCACCCCCATCTACCTGTTCTTCCATCCTTGTCGTGTCACCATGTGTCGTTGTCGTTGCAGTGTTGCTGCTGCTCATCATCGCATGGTCGCGGTCCGTGGTGTCGCTGACACCATCCTTGCTGCCTTTGTCACAGTGGTGCTGCCATCTCCCCATCCTCCCTGCCTTCGTCGTTTCACAGTTGTGGTCATGGTCAATGGTGGCATCATTGCCTCCCCATCCTCCCCATCCTCATTGTTTCACCTGTGAGGTGACGACGACGTCCTCATCATCACCATGACGTGTCGTCATGGTGGTTGCTGTCATCGTCATACCACCTCCCCTTCCTCCCCTTCCTCCTCATTTCGCTGTAATGTGGTGTTGCTGCATCTCCCCATCCTCCCCATCCTCGTCATGTCGCAGTGACATGTCATGGTTCTGGTCGCAGTGTCGCTGCTGTCTCCCCATCCTCCCCGTCCTCGTCATATTGTGGTGATACATCATCGTCGATGTCGTTGTCATTGCCATTGCAATGACACTGTGTCAACGTTGTTGTCTTGGTCATGGACGTCGTGTTGTTGTTGTCCTCATCCCGGTGTCGCTGCCATCTCCCCATCCTCATCCTCATTGTGTCGCAGTGACGTGGTGTTGACGTCGGCATCATGGTCACTGTTTGCTGACGCTGTACCCCCGTCTTCCCCATCCTCATTGTGTCATGGTGATGCGATGTCGTCGTCATCATCGTCATCATTGCCATTGCAACGTCAACATCATAGTCACAGTCCATGGTATCGTCATTGCCGTGTGGCTGACGCCGTGCCATGTTCTCGTTGTTGTTGTTGTTGTAGTCGTTGTTGTGGTACCCACCATACTGTTTTCCTGTCCCTGCCCTTGTTGTCATTGCTGTGTCATCATCATGGTCGCCATTCACTGATGCCATACCCCTGTCTTCCCTGTCCTCGTCGTGTTGTGGTGACGCAATGTCATCATCATCATTGTCATCATTGCCATTGCAACATCGATGTCGTGGTTGCAGTCCATGGTGTCGTTGTCACCGTGTGGCTGACACCATGCCGTCTCCTCGTTGTTGTCATCGTTGTAGTTGTCATCATGGTACCCACTGTACCGTTTTCCTGTCCCTACCCTCGTCGTCGTCTCATCGTTTCTCCCTGACGTGACGTCGACGTTGTTGTTGTTGTTGTTGCCATGTCGTCATCGTGGTCATGTCTTGTCATTTCACCATGACACGTTTGCATCGTCATCATGGTGTCACAGACACGACGCTGCATCATGGCATCCTATTGTGGTGTTAGCTAGTAGGGTGGGGGCAAGTAAGGGTCAACTTACCAACAGGGCAGAGAAGTGGGGTGAGGGAAAGGGTGAGTGAGTGGGTGAGGGACCTCTGTCCCCCACAACGGTGAGTCATTGCACAGGATGCAGAGAGGGAGTGAGGAAGGGGGGAGTGAGGAGAGGGTGGGTGAGGGCAAGGGTGAGTGAGTGGGTGAGAGATGTGTGTACACACCAGTCAGAGTTGTTGGGTGAGTGAGTGTGATGGCGACCATTGCGACCTGTTGTCATTGTCACATCGTCGTGGGAGTGCTGGCGAGTTGTCGTGTAGAAGGAGTGAGGGAGGGAGGAGGAGGAGAAGGAGTGGGAGTGGCGCTTGAGCAGTACAGTAAGTAAGTACAAGTAAATACTCTTCAGGCGAGTGACACTTAGCAATTTTTTGGTAACACACATGTGATTTAATTAAAGTTTGTTTACTTGAAATTTTTCTTGTTCAAACATTCACTTCTCACTCCTTCCCTCCACCACGACATCTCAAGTTCAAGGCCTCACTACACCCCTTCCTCCCTTACTCATGCACACAATGACGTAACCACATGTCAACACAATGACACGATGACAACTACAATGGGTAAGCATCCCCTTCCTCACCCTCCTCTCTCACTCACACAACAGCAACACAACATGTCATCGACATGACAACGACAACAGGGACACCTCACCCTCATGATGATGCATTGACATGCCTGTTGACATGATGACAATGACAACCAGTAAGCACCCTCTTCCTCGCCCTCCTCCCTTAGTACTCATGCATGGTGATGAGCAGAAGAGGGTGCAGGTTGTCATGCCAGCAAGGGAATGTTCTGTTGCTGAATGACTTGTAAATATGTTTGCTGCTCTATGGACAAACTTGAACAGACCGAGGACCCATACAATGTTGGCACAGTGGAGGCACCTGATAAAGACTGTCCAGAAAACACTGAAGCAGGTGGAGTGGTGATTTGGGATGAAGTCGTGGAATTGGCAGCACTGAATCATTTGCATGGTGGTGCATGAATCTGGAGAACAGAATCAGGCAACCTAAATCCAAATTTCTGGCCAGGTACCACTCAGGTGAATATAGGTTGCAAAGCATGGGGTGATGAAGGCAACCGCAAACCAATACTGGCTCTGGCACCTCAACAAGACAAACAATAAGGATGGGGACTGTGTAGGCGGGAATCCAACCAGAACAGACTAAGGTCTGCTGGTCATGTCATTGCACTATATATACTGTTACATGATGAGCACGGACCAGCTTAGGGCAGGTCGTGCGTTACTAATGGGTGAGTAAGCTAATGACGTATCGTGAGAGGAATTACTATGTAAGTACTAAGTGTTCACACGAGTGTGGGATAGTTCCCGTGCATGAGGTGTATCCGTGCTATGATGTCATAGATAAGAGATAAGGTCACGTGAAGTCACATGACTGATCATGTGACGAATATCAAGTCACGTGATCGAGAAAAGTAAAGGGAAAACAGTAGGATCGTAACAGGTGAAGCTGAGGATAGCTCACATGTTTCTAATGAGATGGCACCTGCTGCCCTCTGTATGTTGTGCGAGCCTGCTCTGCTCGCATCTTGAAATGAGGGTGCCATTGGATTGACATCTTCTGCCCATGTCACTAGATCCATCTTGGAGGGTCGAGTCATGTGTTCAGTCTGAATGCATTCCATCTCCTGCATCTGGGCCAATCAACTGCCAATGCCTTTACAGATTGCATGAAATGTTGTGCAGCAGTGGACTCGAAAAGAAACTCATCTGGTTTAGACATTAGCAGACGACAACACAGGCTAAAAGTGTAGCACATACCTGTTGGCGACATATCGACTTGCTTCCCAGTGGTGGTCCTTTTCCTAGGTTTCTTTGACACTAATGTGAAGCTTGCATTATCATCGACAACGTTGTTGTCATCATTGTCATATATAATCTTGCACTTTGCCATCATGGGAGGGGGAAAGAGGCAAGGAAAAACACAAGCTGTTTTTCAGCATTTTAAAGTAGTCAAACATCAGGAAAATGCATGTTTTCTTACACTTAGGATTGGTAATATAGTGTATTCGAATCAGGACAAACAACGCCAAGGCTAAATAATTGTGTAGAACAACATTTGAATCAAGTACATATGTACATCAAAAAGGTGTAGTGTGACCATGTAAACAACCCAGACCACCACTTTGCTCCTGGTACCTTGGAACTCCACTCAACTGATCATCAAACTGAGCACTTAAGTTACTGGTTTGGTGCTTCTTCGAGGATCGGGATTCAGCTTGGGGCTCGGTGGCAGCGCATTTGAAGTGACTCCCAGATGATGACTTTGACTTGTGTGGAAAGGAGTCACTGATCCCTCTCAAACTAGAAGAGCCACCAGAGGGCTTGCCTAAATGATGAATCATGTTAGAGCATGGAAGGATGTCAAGGTCGGGGAATGGTGGAATAGATGGAGAAGGGGGTGGGCTATCAAAGAGATTGGGTAGTTTCAGAGAAGGGAGTGATGAAGAAGTTTCTTGACCATTGAATTGTTGAGACTATTTCTTTGTTGGCACAATGGAGAACGTGGGTGGAAGGTCGAGTTGTTTATTTAGCTTTGGGGTCGGGAGAGATGCTGATGACGATGTGGTGGCAATGAGCTGAGAGGTGTATGAAGAGGGGTGGGGTATAGATGTCGACTCAGATGACCGGGGGGCCACAGACTCCTGAGAGTCAGTGTTTCTGTCATCCCAGCTTCGTTATTCATTTTGATAGACAGAATTAGTTCAGTTCATATCAAGTTGAGCATGGGAATGGCAGGACAGAAATACAGGGAAATGTTGGGTAAAACGAGTGTTGTCCAGCCAAGCTTGGACTGAATAACGAGGGTCTTCTGGATGGTGGGCTTGAAGATGGCAAAGAGTGGGTTGAAGCAGTTAGCCAGGAGTTTGTCAGATTTGGGATTCTTCAGCTCATCAAACAAGAGACACATCCCAAGCAGGATGTAGAAAAACGATTCCAAATCATGTTTGGGTTTGTGATCCAGGGATTGTCCTGGACTGATGTAACTGAGCTCTGTGGCCATCCAAGGCCATGTTCTCTAGTATATATTAGACCTAGAACGTAAATGAACAGAGACAAAAAAATGCACTGTTCAATGGAGCTTATCGTTTGCATCACATATGGGTTTCAGCAGCATGTCTTCGGCCATGGGGATGACGATATTATCCATACTTTTCAGTTCATTCAACAGAACAAAGATGATGTGATCCTCTTGCTTGACAGGGACAGAGTTGATTGAACTTTTGGCCATGTTGGGCTGGGATGGTAAAGCAGAGTGAAGTGAATTATCTGATGGAGAGATGTCAGGATGGTCGAGAGTGGGAGCTGCATAGCCCCAGTTGGCCAGAAGACCACAATGAGGACACCATTTATTGATCAAACTATGAAGGGTTTTGCGAGAGGCCTCGTTGTACTTGCTCCCCATTTTGGGCAAGCTCCATAGAATGTCTTCAAGCAATCTTCTTCTTGTCTCCAGTGCAAACAGAAGGTTGAACAGACTAATGTCACAATGAATTATTTTAGTGGCCACAAGCGCGTCACGATGTGCTGGATGAGTTGTGAATAAGAGATGGATTGCAATTGATATTATAACTGGACCTACTTGTTACACAATCAAAAAAACCAATGAGGAGCTCTGTGAGTGAAGAAAATTCGAAAATCAGGTAGCCTCTGGGCATTGTGACCAAATGGGAGTGGATGCGTAACTGGTACCAGGGTTTGTCTGGAGATACACACAATGTATATGAGTTGAATTGGTGATGATTTCTTTCGTGATGGGGTGTTCCGTTTGGACAAGCTGTTTGCTGATTAGTTGAGGTACCCCAGCTACATTGGCATTATTCAACATCGCCAGAAATTGACCCTCAGTATATCATCACAAGGGGTCTATAAAACAATCTTTGACAATGACCTCTTGCTCCACCTCTGACCAAGTGAACTGGCCACTCTAGACCGTTGTTCCCTGGCCATGCAAAGAGCTGGATATGAATAGCAGTTCAGTGGCATTGATTGATGCCTTCGTTCTGTCGAGTAAGGTCACTTCGATTTTCCTCATCTTATTTCTCACTTCGTGGGCCATAAGGTCGAAGCCAAGGGTCATGCGTGGGGCAAACGTAATGCTGAGTAAGATACAGAGAAAGAGTTTGTGAGAGTTGTGAATATTGATGGGATAGGTGGAGATGGAACTGCCACAATTGAAAAGTGTGAAAATGATGTCTTCGCCCAAAACTCATAAGCAGGGCATGGCATATCGTCCATCCTGAGCCTGGTGTAAGAACGTCACCTTTCCAGCAAGTTCAATGAACAACTCCTTCAGCCCTTCAGAACTCTTCATTTCACTGATGGAAAGAATGTCAATGTGCATATCAATTTTCCTCCCACTGATGGGCTGGTGACAAAGGATAAGGTCTGGCTTCCACAAGGCATCGCAGCCAGCAAGGCCCCTGTTGGCTCTGTTCCCAGTCCACTCCCTATTGAAATGAGCCAGTTTTGAAAAAAAAATTGCAAAGTATATGACCCACCAGTTCCTGTACATTGAATCAATATTTTGGTGCCTACTAATTACATATTGAAGAATCGTATTGAAGAATTCAGACATAGCCGCTTCTGTAATCCCTGTCTGCATAGGGAGTGTAAAATGGTTCTTGGCATAGATGGCATTGGTAAGGAATGAAAAATTGAAGAAACTGTTGGAAGTGCAGCATCAAGCTGCACAGTTGGGAAAGCATCCTTGTTGAAGACTCTCGCATCTGAAAAAAAGGTGGTGAGAAACTGATTTGATTGCTTCTTGTTGAGCACCCAGTGAAGTGCATGAGTGTTGTTTTTGATGAGAGGATCCATTGTAGCACAATACAAATCTGCTTTCCACCGCAACAGGGGAGGATGGGAGGCGAGCTGTGAGGTTGGTGAGATTTGTCTCTAAGCCATGTTTCATCTGACCTACGACCAGTGGCAACAGTGGCATTGTGTGTGAAGTCAGTGGATACTAATCAAAAGCGGAAAATTGTTTATCAAAAAAGTTCACTATCAAATAGTTAGATACCTTCGAGTTATTCATGATACTGGACAGTTGCAGAAAATGCCTCGAGATGGTGGTGAGACAGTGGTATGAGTGAGGAAGGCAGTAGGCTCAAATTTATTCGATATGATCGATTACTATTATGCAAATTAAGTGGCAGTAAAACTAAATAGGACACAATGCATGGTAAAATTCCTTTGACCAGAACTTGTTCAACCAGAACTTGCTTGACAACTCATTGGCACTTTTTTTAGTCAAACGTGAGTGTGCTTCTTTTCCGAAATGAGGAATCAAATGTGTGGGAGACCATATGCAAGAAATGGGAATTACAGCACTGATTCGAGTCCCATTTGGTGTGATAGCCCTTTGGAGTAAGTGCATCCCCATTCCAGTGTGAATGCCATTCAAGAAATCTCACCATTGAATGACATTGAAGTGTTGAACATATGCAAGAAAATGATCAGTGTTGAGAGGGCGGAAAATGAGCCAAAGCTGAACAACATCATAACCTATATGCAGAGAGAGTTAGTATTGTCGAAGAAGTGATATATGACAAGAGATAGAGCCATACCTTCGATGCCTCGCATCAGCCAGTTACTCTCTGAGCCAGGGCTTGCAATGACAGTGTCATAGAGACCATGAGGATCTTTAGATGAGGGGGGGATCACTCGTATGGTTTGTGGGACATCCGCTTTTCCGGCATCGTGGTAGAGGAACTGTTGTATATAAATCTTGTACCATACTTGGATGTGGTCGAATGGGAGTGGACAGTGAGGGTCCTGAGTCCTAACGCCAGAGGCTGGGTGACCTGAGTTATCTTCAATGTGTTGCAAAAAGTCTTTGATGGCAGGACAGAGGTCTGGGATTCTGAAATGAGTGGCAGCTTCATCTATGGTCAGGCAAAGAGAAGGTTTCATCGCAAGATAAAAGGCAGTGGTGGATGTGGCGAATGTACGGTGGGGTTTGGGGGCATCCAGAATATGCCCGTGTACAAGGGAATTGGCAATGGAGAAGTAGTTGATGGCCAAGCGAAATGGCCAAATGTGTTGATCAAGATTTGAGTTGCTATTGCCGTCTACATCCACATTATCCTTGTCATCCTCATCAAAAGCATCATCGTTGTTCTCTGACTCTGGTGTAATGGCCTTCATATTCTGAGTCTCAAGATAAGTCGCAAGATCAAACCAAAAACATTTGTCAGAATGGTCAAGGTGCCAAGCAATCTGATTGTAGTAGTTTTGATTATTGCCCATATGGGCTGGAGTCTTGATCTCCTGGACGTGGGTGTGTTCAGTAGCATCAGCAGACCATTGCATGATTGGTCCAGAACGTTGGATATTTGAGACTATGCCCTGGAGTAACTCCAGCTTGGGTATCTCCCATCCTAAAGACTCCTTGCGACTGTAGCGGACGCTATCGGGGATGCCAAAGGAGGCAAGGGAGGGTGTTGGTGACGACCTTCAGGATGTCGTCCGTACGTCCACTAGCCGGGTTTAGTGACCGGTGCCCTTGAGGACAAGCTATAGGACTCGGGATAATGGATGGTAATCCCGTTCTTATGTATCAGACTCGACGATGGGTCAAGAGCCGAGAAGAACTAGACTGGGGCTCTAGTCTTCAAGGTCGCTATATTTATAGGTGCTACTACATGTGCACGGACCATGCCTTAAGGGCAGGTCTTACCTATATACGGTAATATAATAGTGGTACGATAATAAAGGCTATGTATGGCTATACAGGAAGCCTAGGAACGTGGTGTGGCAGCTAT
>JBBPLA010000030.1:0-13096 GCA_038089515.1 Leccinellum crocipodium
CTACTGAGCCTTTCAAGAATGTTGTATAGAAGGGCTGCCACTCTGACCTCCTAGTTGACTGGATTACTTCTCATGCTGTGGATTGACATGTCTTATTCCATGATTGAGCATCATCAACCTCTATCCTGTAGTCCACACCTGCAGATCATCCATCTGGAAAGAATAAAAAGGATATCACAATTGCAATCATCAAACATATCTTTGTGAATTCTTCTGATTATGCCAATATGTTATCATCTGATCTTGAAAAGCTTGGACTTTCAGTTGGCAACCATTTGCAATCATATGTAAGTACTCATGTGTTGTCTCACTGAAGCTAACATCCATACTTATTATCCACCATGACTGGCAGCCTCAAAGCTAAGTATCCTGAATACTGTGGGCAGTTCAAGAGTACTGGTAGTGGTGTTATATCTGACTGCACAAGTGTTCCAGCTTCAAATGTTCTTGGTATGTTCTTGGACCAAGTTGTTTTATTTTTTATTTTTATCCCTTACCATTTACTAGAGTGTGTACTCAGTCAGTTTCCATATTACATGGAACTTGATGTGATATGAAAGGAAATCCCATCCTTTGATAGTGAGTTGATTTCCTCACACCCAGATGTCAACTACTCTGAATCCTTTCTTGATGTTGTTCTGATTCAAAAACCTGCTTTGACTTCCCAAATGGCTGGCATGGCCCAGGGGGATGAAGCAAAGGCAGTGTTTGATGATGAAGTAGTGTTTGATAACAATGCCCACCAGCCTGAGGGCCAATTTGACAATCCTGATGATGGTGGTGGAGCACACAATGACTGTGATGGTTTTGATGATGCTAGCCATGACTTTTCCATGGATATTAATGTGCTTCCAGTTGTGGACTTTTCAAATGTATGCCTGTCAATCTACATCACTTTCTTTAGTAGGCTGACAGATGTTACAGTGATGAGCACCTGGACCTAGCCAAAGCACACTGTCCAGCTTGAAGGGAAAGGCTCCTATGTGAGAGGGGCCATGTAGCTTATTTGCAAGACACACTGTGAAGCCATACTCATGCTCACCAAGCACTAGATCTATGACTTTCAAGTGCAGCTTGTCAGGTAGTGCCATATCATCTACTAGAATGATGTCCATCTCTGAGTCTGTTTCTACTAGGCTTTCAGAATTGAAAGTGAATGAATTGACCACTAGCAAGTTGGCATCATTGATATCTTCTTATGTCTTACACTTTGAATATATCATTAAAAAAGAGCTGGAGAGGAAAGAGCAGGAGCATCAAGCTGAACAGGAGTACTCTGCCACTAACTTGCTGAAGGAGGAGAAGCTAAAGATGTTGGAACTTCAGATCCTCAACTACAAAGTCCAACTGGTGGACAAGCAACTCAAAGGTATTTGTATGATAAAGATGTTTGACATAGATCCTTCTCAGGCTGGTTTTACAGATGAGGACTTCTTAGACATGCAACTGGGTCTGGAATGTGGCCCTAACAGGTCTTACTACTCTGCTGGTCTGGGTCCTACCAGTGCTCATAGTTACTTCTCCAGCTATCATATCAATGCTCCTCAAATTGCTCCAATCTCCCTCTTCTCTGCCTCTACTATTGGCCATCCATCTGCCTATTTTTACCTGGGCCATCCTGGTGTCCATCATATGCCACTGGACATATCTTGAGTCAGCCCAATCACTGGCCCCTCTTCTATTCCTGGATCCTCTACACCTTCTGCTTCATTCTGCTTCACTGACCATTATTCACTGGCCTAACCACTGGCATTATGCAGCTTTCATTCTTCATCTTATGCTGGTGCCACTGCCTTCAACTTGAAGTCATCCTATTTCCTTTTGCTACTGTTCTAAGTTGGCACAAAGTTGTCAAAGTGTCTGGAATACAATTGTAATGTTTGGTGTGTCCTTTCATCATGAATCTTTGTGAAATACATGCTGCTATTTATGTTCTGCAATCATCCCTCTTCAGAGCTGGAGTTTCCCTCATCCATAACATATAGTATGGCTCACTGATTGCATGGAATAGGTGATTCATCAAATGAGCACAGTGGTGTTGTGCTACTGAGGTAATAAGAACTGCCTCCACTGGTACCAGCTTAGTTGCAAGTTCTGATTCACAATCATTGGTATTGCTGGCTTCTCCTTGTGCCCAAGGTATTGATTATGTGTGGCCAAGCTGACACTCAAAGTAGATGATCATGTTGTGCAAGATAAGGCAACTCTGCACCCAATGAACCACTGGCATATACTTAAAGTTTGCTGCTGTTCAGATATGAGTTTGAAGTTTGTGCAGTGACTGAAATCATCCTTTCAGGGCAGCAAATGCATGCTCAATGTGCACATGAACCTGGAATGATGTCAGTAAGTGTTTGCTATCATTTGATCAAGGTAAAAGCTTACAGTTGCTCACCTTTGATAGATACTGGTTATAGACTTTCTGGGCCCTCAACAATGGCATGCTGCATGTATTCTTAAATGGGACAACACTCCAAGTTTTCAGTGAGTAGACACTATCTGCTCACAACCAACAGCCCTCAGGAAGGAGTCCTTCTGCTTCCTGTGCCAATCTTGTTCCTTGAAATGCATATGAGTCATGGATGCTTCCTAGATGGCCCAAGCCATAATCAACAATTCATAAGTTGTGTACCATGACAACAACCTGGTGTTGCCACATCTGAGTCAGTTCACAGGTATGCAAACCTACTATTTGGACTCACCTGATAGTTGATCAAATATTTACCCTTCCTGTCTGTAAATGTATTACCATAGAGCATTGGCTTCTCAAAAAGATTGAAGGTTGACCTGTCAACTGCAAAAACTTCCCCCCTCCACTTGGTGCAAGTTTTCTTCTCAACAAATGCATGTGCTAACTCCAGATCCAGTTTGCCTATGGCAGGGACTTCCATAAAATTATTATGCTGGTTAAGAATTGCAACAACAATACAGTTCATGCAGTTGACAACAAAACCAATGCTCACTCCTGCCCATTGGGAAACATCCTCAGATGACATAGCATTTTCATAATGGCCAGTGCAATTCAAGAAGATTGCAAGCTGCAGAGCAACCAGAAGCTGTGGATTATTTGAGCAAGACAGAAAGATTGGATTCATCCTGATTTAATCTAGAATACAGTCAAATATATCCAGATCAACCCAAATTTTCTTGTGGAAGAGATGGAGATGGAAGTCAGCAAAGTGGTCAAGGAGGTGAATCTATGGTGCATAGAGTGCCAGTGGCAGTTCAATCACATGATTCAATATACATGCCAGGGTTACTTCATCCTGGAGAGTGCAAATGGCATCAATCAGGCAATAATAGTAGGCTATCCACTCCACTTTTGAGCTAATTGATGATACTGAAACACCATTAGCACTGAGAGGCTCAGAGGTAGGGGTGACAGGTGAGACAGAAGAAAGGGATGGGGAGACTTAAATGGACTGGAAGTCAGAATCATCCTGTAAGTCTGCCAAATGTTTTTCTACCATTTCTACCTCAAACTAATCAATTGCCTCAAGCAGAATTTTCTTCTCAGATATATGAGACATAAGGGGAGGTGGTGGATGGGAGGAAGAGTTGGTGGGCATTCAAATTGATTATACCATGATGCTGGCTATTTGTAGTCTCTGTTTTTCTTGATTGTGGGGGTCTGTGTTGTTCCTATAATGAACTTGTCATTTTTTTTGGCCCCTCAGCATGTATGGAGTTTGAACCATATTGAATATTTATAACTCAAGTATGGGTGGATAATACAAAGATAATAGACACATAATAGGTGAATAATAGTGTTATATAGCCTACTTGAATACCACAACAATAGAACAATAACAAGAATGGATATAATGATCATGGTGTGCTAATAAATACTTACATTTTTTTTTGCCTCTATTAGAATCTCACTGAGCTATTATAGGACTCTCACTGGTTTGGTGGTGGCTTATCTAATGATTCTAAATATATAAAACATCATTTTCACAACAAATAACATCAGATATATCCTAGAGATCTCTATAATAAAATTAGCTATTAGCTTCTATGTTCCATAATAAAATAATGGCTAATAGAATACTTAAATGAGGCACCAGAGTAATAATAATAACAGACACTGCTCTTAGAGGCACATAATTATAGTATGTACTTGATGGTTACTATGTAATTATGCACAAAAGATAAAAGGTGTTATGACCAGTCTGGATAGGGGTGGTTATAGACCAGCTGAGTAGCACTGGAGATGAGATGAAGGACTCTTGATCAAGATTTCAGGTGGAGACTCATAAGAGCTAAGGCAACTAGTAGTGATGGGGCTGAGTAATGAAGAATGCAAGGGAAAACCACAAGGGTATATTACATAGGTGAAGACAGGTACTACATGGTAATAGCTAGTAAATCAAGCTTAAGAGTTAGAAGTCTAAAACTGAGATTAAAAATAATTGTGTTATATTAATTTACTTAACAAAATTTTAAGTAATAACACTAAATAAATTTAGGAAGGTTCAAGATATAAATTAATAATTTTAATAAAAATAAAGTTTTATCTTGCCTTATATATTTTAATTTTGAAACATAATGCAGGCAATGTAGGAGTTATTATTATACTATTTTTTTATAGAAAATTATCTTATTTATGTTGGTTAATCACACTTATCCAACCTACAATATGAACATATGCTAACACTTATCATTTAGCTGACACAGTATCCTAGGTAGATAATATAAATTCCATTCTATCATGGTGTTAAGGGCTGACACATAGCATTATATAATTGATGGTGTATGATATATTGTATTGTATATACTAAGTGAGGTAATGCATAGACTAAGACAAAAGAGGAAGAGTAAAGTGAGTCCAAAGTGAGGAAAATCTATGAGTGGACAATAAGAGAAACATGAGGCAGAGAAGGAAGACATAAGGCAAGAAAGATGAATGTCCAGAAAATTTTGGGAACATGGAAGAAGTAAGGATAAGCAATCCACAGTATGAAGCATGAGTCAGAAGGCTGTGAAGAGTAATGAAAAGATAAGCAATGATATAGTAATGGTCTAGCAATGATGAAGAGAAATAAGAGGTAGGAGATAGAGACCAGGAAACCAGAGTACCAGAAGGCCAGTGAGATAGAGATGAGAGAGACAGAAATATGAGACAGAGATGGGAGATAGTAAGAGAGATGGAAACATGAGATGGAGATGGGAGACAAGAGATAGAAACAGAAAAAAAGAGATAGAAATAGGAGACAAGAGATGGAGGTGGGAGACAAGAGATAGAGATAAAAGACAAGAGAGACAGAAAGATGAGACAGAAATTGAAGATGAAGATAGGAGATAAGAGTGTGCCAGTAAGATAGTTTAGTCCCATGTCAAGGGTAAGCATAAAGGAACAAAGACAAAGAGTTTAGGGGCAAGGTGGTGAGGTGGCTGAGTAGTGAAAGGAAAAGATAGGGGCACAGAGATCCAATCATAACAAAAGGCAGAATAAGAGACATAAATGGAATGGAAATACATTAATACTATCTATTGATACTAGATACTGACGCTGATTTTCTAATAGCTACATATCTCCATTCAAACATTTGAATCATAACATGATAGTAACTGATGCATACAAAGCTTAAATAGATGTGAGTTTTTGTTGGTAAAATGATTTTCCTTTCTGAAAACAACTTGTTCTGACTTTTATGAAAAACATTAAATTGCTACAAATATAAATTTTATTGAATGAAACATTAAAGATATCATATGCTTTACATACTTATTTCAGTTATTTGATTTTGAAGAATAACTTTCAAGATCATCTCAATCTTTTCATTCTGAGATGCTTTGCCATATTGATCAAAAACCTTCTCTATAGTTGATTTCACCTGTGTAGATATGTTTAATTTCTTGTACTTTGTAGTAGCAGATTGCAGTGGATAAGGATCTTTTTGATGGAAAAGATAAAAAGAATGTTCCAGAATAAGCAGTATATCTTATAAAGCATTTTAATTTCAATAAGAATATTCTCAACAGAAATATATATATGTACCAATACTAGTTAGAAGATTTTTCTTCCATGCACAAAGAGTTGTCTATGATCTTTAATTTTACCTTGATATAAAGTGGAATGAATAATGAATTTACCATTGTCTCAGAACATAGAATGGAAGATTGACTCAGATCAATATTGGACTAAATAATGAAATGTTATAATCAATAAGCAATAGAATAAATCCACATACTATCTTAGTATGAATAATCTGCATCAAATAATCATAAATAATATTAATATCTAGAGATAAATGAAATAAATGAGATTTACCATCTATAAATAAAAATGAAATATGATCCAATTTTTATTTATATGATAAACTTACAGGCTAGGATAAGTATAATCAAATGTAGACCACATATTAAAATTAAAATTTTGCCATAATAGAAACAACACAACTTACATCCTATATGTAATAGTAATAGAATGTGAGTTATTATAAATTTTGTAAAATATATAGTTTCAAAAGCAACTTACAATCTTTAGATTATGAATCAATTGATATGTAAATCAGGATGAATATAAGATAAACATCATGGTATCTACCTTCTATTTAAAACAAAAGGGCAAGATAATTATCATTAGTACATAATCTTTGACTGTGTTCTATGATACAGTAACATACCTGCTATAATCATGGAAAAAAAGGAAAGTTATAATATCACTATGGCTATGCATGTAAATGATTAAATATAGCTCACAGTCTATAATTAATCAAATGAAATAGATGAATGTTAATTATGATAAACATTGAAATATTTTATGATCATGGCAAGCTCACCAGCTAAAGACATAACTAAGTTAGATCAGTAGTACAAAATATATTATGAGTTAATATACCATCTATAAATGTGAAATAATAATAAATTAATATAAATGAATTACTTTTGAAAGATGTTTCAGAACAAATAACTCACAGACTATTGTTTTTAAAGTTAAATGGACATGATATTACCATTACTATCCTGTGAATCATTTCATAAAGTAAAACTCACAAACTATTAGTTTCAAATTAGAATAAGAAGACAAACATGGCATTGTGAGCATCACTAGTCTCTAGAATATTCCATAAAGCATAACTCACATTCTATCAGTTTCAGAGCAGAATGAGGAATGGATGGATATTTCAGTATTTCACCCTCTATCACATTTCATATTCCACAACTCACAAACTAATATTTCCAGAGTAGAATTACAAATGAGTAGACATTATATCATTAGTATCACCACTCTCTGGTACATTTCAAAGTGCACAACTCACAAACTGTCATTTACAGATAAGAATGAAGAATGAATAGATATGGCATTATTAGCATCACTACTCTCTGACACACTTTACAATAGATAACTTACTGTCTGTCATTTCCAGAATGGGATAAAGAATGAATGGACATGGTATCAATAGTATTATCACTCTCTGGCATATTCCATAATGCAAAACTTACATTCTGTCATTTTTAGAGAAGAATGAAGAATCATTGGACATTTTGGCATATTTCACAAATCATGTGCAACTCACTGTCTGTTATTTCCCAAGAATAATTGTGGAATATGGATCAACATTCTACTCTCTGGCAGATTCCACACAACTCACATCCTATCATTTCCAGAGCAGAATAATGAGTGAATGAATATGGCATAATTAGCATCACCACTTTCTGGCATATTCTATAATATACAACTCACTCTCTGTAATTTCCAGAGAATAAAGAACAAATAGATATAGCATCATTAGCATCCCACTTTCTAGTACATTCCACAATGCACAACTTACAAACTGTAATTTCCAGAGCAGAATGAATGAATGAATGAATATGGCATCATAAGCATCACCACAGTGGAACTCTCTAGGACATTCTATAAAGTAAGTACTACTTACATCCTAACATGGCTAAATCAGCATCACTCTTTGGCACATTCTACATTCCACAACTCACAAACTATCATTTTCAGAAATGAATAAAGAATGGATGGATATAACATCATCAGTATTATTACTCTTTAGCACATTCCATGATGTACAACTCACATCCTATTATTTCAAGAGCAAAACAAAGAATAAATGGCATCATCAGCATCACCACTTGGCATATTTCACAATGCACAACTTACAAACTGTCATTTCCAGAGTAGAATAAATATGCATGGTATCATAAGCATGACCACTTCTGGGCACATTTCACAATGTATGACTGACTCTCTGACATATCCAGAGCAAAATAAAGATTGAATGGACATGACTTATTAGTATTCCACTTTCTAACACATTGCATAGTACATTGCTCACAAACTGTCATTTCAGAGAATGAAGGATGAATAGACTCATCAGCATCATCACTTTTTGCTACATTTCAGTATGCAAAACTCACTCTCTGTCATTTCCAGCACAATGAAGGATGAATGGATATAGCATCAGTAGCAACCCACTCCTTATTACATTCCACAATGCACACTCACTTTCTGTTATTTCCAGAGCAGAATGAAGCATGAATGGACATGATGTCATCAACATTAGTAGTAACTCTCCAAGATATTCCACAATGCACTACTTACATCCTTAGGCTGTCATGTTCAAAGTAGAATAATAAATGGATGGACATGGTATCATGAGCATCAGACTCACACTCTATCATTTCCAGAGAAAAATGAAGAATCATGGCATCATCAGCATTCCCACTCTCTAGCACATTGAACAATACAGAACTGACATACTATCTCCCCCAGAGGAAAATCAATGATATAAGTCAGAATGATTATCTTCACTCATTTGCTCCAATGCACAACTCACTTTCTATAATTTCCATGGTGGAATGCAATTAATTAACAAAACTCTAATTATGTTTAATCTGAATTATATTAAGTTATCTCACCCAAAAGTGTGGAAACCATCTTGCAATTTTCTCTGGATCAATGTTGTTCATTTGGTGTTTATGAGATGCAGATTGCAACTGCTTGTCTATAACAGATACAATACTTTTTTTTTAGATTATGATTCATCAGCCTTGGAAGAACATTCAACTTTCACTGCTTACTTTTCAACTGCATATTTAACACACAATCCTATGTTTGTCTCTTGTGCAGTAACAAATAGTAATTGCAAAGCCTCCTCATTCAGACACCTTGCTGTACTTTCCAGCAGTGTATTACAGCCCTCATTTGAGTTGTGCATTCCTTGCATATAAAGCAAATTTCTTGAGCTGGACCACTTATCAGAAAATAGAATATGTAAATACCTTCAATCCGAACACTATCTTTTGGTGGATAGTTCAATTGAGATAGACGCCCCCATACATTAGCATTGTCAAAAATTCCATCCAGGAGCTCATGTGCCTTTGCTACCTTCTCCTGTATTGGCAGTTTTCGAGCATCATTAGATAGTTTGCCCATGGCTACAGCCAGTAATGCATCATATTTGGTGAACAATACAATAACAGGCACTGGAGAAGAAGTTGTGAGCTGAAAAAAACATTGCCGAAAATGAACTAACCATTTTTCGGATCACATTCATTAAAAAACATTTCCTCAGAGCATTGGACTGCTCGATCCAATTTATCCATTGGGATGCAGTACCTATACAGAGCAACACAACTAATTAATCCACTATTTCTCATACTATTCAATGCTGTTACCATATTGCATGAATCCTTTTCTTGAGAGATGTCGTATTTGCACGATCAGCAATGAAATCCTTCAGTTGTTGGAATTCATCTGCGGAACCAGCCTCGAAGCCTCGCGAGTCATGGAAGACAAATTTGTCATTGCTCCGGAAAATCAATTCATTATCGATGTCGTGCTCCCCGCGCTATCGTGGATTTGTAAAGATGCGTGTCAAGTCCGAGTCCAGTATGTTACATTGTAGTGATACTCACCCCCCTGGATCCCTCGACCTGGGTCAGATCAATCTAGTCGCACGGTTTTGTAGTAAGACAGTCAGCATCTGAATCATACTACTAGTATGTATCAAACCAGGCACGCACCTTTTTGCCTTCTCCATCATAGACTTCCGGGTTTTCGGTAGTGTTACAGATCGCGCGGAGAATAGTCGTCTTGCCAGCGTTCGCCCGCCCAATGATAAGGATTCTGAAACGGCCAAATTTCTCTCGGATGTTTTCAAAACCGCCGGTCTGATCGTTTGTCTGCATATCTGGATTCCGAGCTTGAGCGTATTGTCGAAGAAACTGTGGAACGTAGAGTAGTCACTGTGAAGGCGAGGAAGGAAGTGGAAGAAGTGTACTTCGATCGATCACCATCTACTTCCGACATCCGTTTCCGGCACTGGCAGGTCTATGGCCCACCCGTTAGGACGTGGGAAAAAACCGACCATGGTAGTAGCCCCTATGTATTGGGTTGTTCTCGTTCTTTACATGCCAGCGGATCCGGAACCTAATTTTGAGCAGTAATTGAGTGCTACCCGTATAGTCCTCAGTCGTCGAAAAGCTGTTCATCGATGGCCATGGTAGTACTTGTCGGCATCTAAGCTATAGACACAACTAAACGCGACACCTCTGCGACACGGTAACACAATTTTTTTTTTCTTTTTTCGGACACAAAAACCGTCGTGAGTGCCATCGTAGTACGCGCGTTCCTGATGTTCGTCACTGAGACCGTAGTCGACAGGACTGCACAACTCCGTTGAACGTCAGCGTACACGAGAGAACAGTTACACGACCCACTGGCATGTGTACAACCATGATGGCACAGTGAACAACTTGCAGGTTTGTCAACTGCCATTCTGTTCGCCCACCCCCACTCACATCTGCCCGTTCCGTATGACGCCTCGTGTCACAACTATCATAATAGCCGACCCGTCTGGCCCTCTCTTGATCAAGACTTTGCTACAAAAGTGCTTCAGTCTGCCTTCTCCGACCCCTCTGCAATTTCGTTCCCCAACATCCACTAGTGGATATACCTTCACAAGTATCAGGACCCTCGGCAAGCAGATAGCATCATGAGAGTGCAACAGAAATTAGTACGCTCGGACACGTGATTCTTGATACCTTGTTCTCTGACAGTCTCACAGCACGAAATGGTCGAGTCTGCCCTTCAACGCGGCGAGACAACTAGATAACTCGGTTAAACGTTCAAATACGCTGTCGTCACAGACCAAGATGTTCTACAAGACAGCGAAGAAGGTATGTATTCTGACCAACACTCGATAGACAAGTGTTATGCAGCAAAACTTGTGAGGTTGTGTCTTGTCTATCCGTATCATGGGACTTTCCCATCATGAACGCAAATGTGACCTTGGTTATATGTAATGGAATGGGGCGACCAGGATACCTTGAAGTTTTGCTAGTCTCTCTTCATCTCAAGGTACTTGTAGAGTATTTGCTCGCGAGACCGCCATTTCCACTTATTCCATTCGGCTGGGTCCGGCATTCCATTCCTTTGCCGCACAAGGATGCGTGCCATGCAACTTGCAACGTTCAACTTGACTGCAAACTTCCATCAATGCAGCGAACTCAATCAAAGCGTGCTCGCGAACGCGGGACAATGCTGCAATCTGCACTGCAGCTACTACTCACTCGAGTGCAATCCAGCATAAGTAATGCCACATCGCTCACACACGTCTCCGGTAGGAGCATTCATGACCTCGAGCAAATCGTTCATCGTGGCCCGCCCCTTACTCTCGATGACTTGGTGGGTTCTCCGCATCGTCTTCGCGAATATTATGTCGTTCATTTCGAGCAGCCGGCGTTTGCAGACGCCATAGACAACCTCAGTGGCACAATCAACGACAGAGAGTTTCTTGTAAGTATTAGACATACGTGTATTTTATGCTCTCATGCTGCAATTTAGCTCGAGAAAGTCTTGATGTTGATGGCGCGCCTTCCCGACGATTCAGCATTCGGCAAAATAGCACAGCAACAAGTCATTAGTCTATGTGCGTTGTTGATCTTCTGCCTCAGTGCTATTCATTCATGTGCCGTAGTATACAAAGACCTCCCCCATCCCCCCACTGGATTTCTTTCCACCTTCCACAATAGTCGATCAACCATCGAGAAAGAACCTGGTGTCTCGTATGCGTTCCGCAGTGCGGATGGATCCAACTACAACGTCCTCTTACCGTCTCTCGGACAAGCCGGTCAACCCTACGCACGATCTGTGCCCTCTACTCATATCTTAACCCTTCCATCTCTTCCAGACCCGGGCTTAGTGTTCGATAGTCTCTTAGATCGGCCTAACGGCGACTTTATTCCCCACCCTGGTGGCTTGTCGAGTTTGTTTTTCGCGTTTGCAGACCTCATCATTCACAGCATCTTCAATACGAATACACTGGACTGGACAATCAACGACGCAAGTAGCTATCTTGACTTGAACATCGTCTACGGGAGTCGCGAACAGCAACTTGACGCCATACGGAAAAAAGATGGTACCGGCAAGATCTGGAACGATGCTTTCGCGGATTCCCGACTACTGCTTATGCCTCCCCCTGTATGCGCGCTCGCCGTGCTTTTCAGTCGGCATCACAACGTACGTTCTTGACACGATTGTCGATAAGTACGTGCATCGATTTTGTCACAGTATATTGCACAGAAAATTCTTGAGCTCAACGAACGGGGCTCCTTCACCTCGCCTCCGCCCGACGAGAAGACATCCCGACTTGCTCAAGATGACGAAATTTTCCATAGAGCAAGGATGGTCAATACTGCATTCTTCATGCAAATGATCCTCGCAGATTATGTTGGCGCCATCTTGGGACTCACGAGGGATGGACTGACCTGGCGCCTCGACCCACTTGGGGTAAGTGGTCGTCTTATTGGAGAGATGATCATCTCAGCGTTGCCTTGACAGTCTTTTCGCGAATCCGACCATCATGTATCTCCACGGGGAGAAGGAAATGCTGTTTCAGTAGAGTTCAATTTACTCTATCGTTGGCACGCTACCATCTGCGAACAAGATGAAAAATGGTTGAACGGAATGTTTGGGAAACTATTTGAGGGCAGAGACCCGAAAACGGTATGTTTTTTTTGTCTCCTGTGTTGCAACCTTGACGCATGTTTCTCGCAGGTGACTGTCGAAGAGTTTAGAAAGGTGATCCGGGAAAGGATAGTACCGTCTGGCGATCCGAAGTGTTGGACATTTGACGGG
>JBBPLA010000031.1:0-12615 GCA_038089515.1 Leccinellum crocipodium
AGGCAATCCCATCTAATTTGACAGGATCCATGGTGAGGGTACCAGGTCACATGATCATTCCAAGGAATTCAACTTTGTTGGTAGCAAATTTGCACTTTTCTAGGTGGAGGTGAAGGTCAAGTTCTTCCATCTGTTGAAGGACTTGTTTCATATGTTCAGTATGGAAAGCATCATCAGGGGAGAAGATGAGAAGATCATCCATATAGATGATGAGCCATCCTTCGGTGATCATGTCATGAAATGAGTTGTTTATGAAGCATTGGAATGTGGAAGGGGAATTGTTCATTCTGAAGAACATGACTGTAGGTTTGAAGAGTCCTTTGTGGATGACGAAGGCACCTTTCCACTGATCTCCTTCCTTGATGCAGACATTCTTATACTCCCATTGAACATCAAATTTGGTAAAGACTTTAGCACCTTTAAGTTTATCGACTAGATTGAAGATGAGGGGGAGGGGGTAGGCATCGTGAGTGGTGTAGGTGTTAAGATAGCGATAGTTCTGGCAAGAGCAGAGTTTCCCATCTTTTTTCTTTTGGAAGGGTGGATTTTCCCGCTACAAAGGTTTTCATCAAGGAATGTCTCAGTGGCTTTTTGTTTATCTGAGGAGAGGTGATAGAACTTTCCTATTTTAGGGCCAAATGTCTCATCAAGGTTGATTGCATGATCATAAGGTTGAGAGGGGGGAAGGCAGAAGGAAGCTTCTTCAGAGAACACCAAGGAGAATTGGGAGTATTCTTCAGGGAGGACAACCTTGGGTTTGAGTTTTTCAGCTTCCTCAGCTAGTTTAGCCAAGGTGATGAGTTTAGCGACAAGGTTGGATCCTTTGGGAATGAAGCAGGATCCACATCTCATGACTTGACATAGTACTCAGTTGATAGTAGCTCTTTTAAGAAATTGCTGTTGGGATTTGTATTGGATGAAGGCAGGGAGTTTCTGAGGATAGGTTGAGGAGATGTGATTTGGAAGTCTGGGTGCTGGTGAAGTCTTAGGTTTGGTATATTCTGGGTAAAATTTGTGGCGACCTAGGTCTGTGATGTGAAGATGATAGAGATTTGTGGATTGATCTATGTTTTCAAGAATCTCAAGGGTTTGGGCTTTCCAGTCGATCTTTGGATTGGTGTCTCTAAGCCAAGGACTTTCTAGGATTATATTTTCATTTCCACAGTCCATGATATGGAAGGTGGTTTCTCGAGTGATGCCTTCAGTGCAGACAAAGAGGATGGTGGTGAAAAGGATGTCACTCTTTTTATTGGTGGATTGGTTGACATTCCAAACTCGGATGGGGGTTCCTAGATGGGTTCAAGAGAGGTGGTGTTTCCTGGTGAAGCTCCAGTCTATGCAAGAGATTTTGGTGCCACTATCAATTAGGGTGGTGGTTTTGATAGCTTTAAGGGTGTGCGAGGGTACAATGTGGTCAATCAAGATCTTCATTGCTTTAGTAGAAGTTGATACAAGTACAGGGGCACAAGTTACAATAGGAGATCCTTCTATTGAATGAGTTCTCCTTTTCAAAAATCCTCTGTGAAAGAAATCTTTCCAATGACCATCTCTTCATCTTCATCGTCATCGGCAACTTCTCTGAGGGCTGGGAGGTCATCTTCTTCAGCTTTAGTGAGTTTCTTGGTGGGGGTGCATTTGAACGAAGGAGAATTCAAGGCAAAGATAGAGCAGTTCGCCACATTGTGTCCCTTCTTCCTGCATCAAAGATAAAGTCCTTCTTTGAAGCATTTCTCTCAGATCTCTTTGGTGAGCTTGGGAACTTGTTTGGTGGTTTGGATGGAGTCTACATCCATGGCATTGGGGTCAGGCCCTTTAGAAGATGTGGTGGTGTAGGGGACCAAGGAGCCAGATGAGCATCCCTTGTGTTGTTTTGATGCAAATTGGGCTCATCTTTGCTGATCATTGATGTGTTGTGCATGAGTGTACCAGTCGGTGACTTTAATGGAAACAGTGTTCATGAGGTAGATCTTTCCTGAGAGAGAAGGGGGAATTCTGATGGAGAAGAGATAACAAAGAGTAGTTTCTTCCTTGATCCCAGAGATAGCAACTTTGTTTTGAAAGTTGGCAATGTAGTTGTCAAGCGAGATGGAGTACTTTCTGTCTCCTTTATCGGTTACTCGGTAGATGTTAAGCCATGAGAGGGCATTGGCTTTAGTGTTGGAGCTTTCAAACAAGGCCTTAAATTCTTTAGTGAAGTCTGTTCATGCTCCAAGGGTGAGGGTCCCTGTATCATCTATCTTTTGAGTGACAAAGGTGTCTATCCAGGAGGTAGTGGACTTTTCCCTCATAAAGGAGAGGGTGAAGCCAACCTTCTTACCATCATTATCATAGACTTTTTTGTTGATGGAGAGGTACATGGTTACCGATCAAAGCCAGGCCATGGCATGGTCGTGGTTACCATTAAAGGCAGTGGGTTTGAAGAGATGAAGTTCAGTTGGTTTAGACATGGTGGAACAAGTGGGACAAGTGGGAATGAAGGAAGTAGGGTTGCTAGGGGTAATGGGGGTGGGGCTGGGTGAGGTAGGGGATCGAGGAAGTGTAAGGCCTGAGGATAAGTTATGGGAAGATCTGTAGTGAGGGAAAGAGCTTCCTCCCATTCTGCAAGAGAGAGGAGGTCGAGATCAAGATTAGTCTCTTCTTCGCTAGGAGTTCTGGGGTGTGACTCAGGAGATTCTAGAGTGGGAGATTCTTCTCTCCAGGAGGAGGAAGGAACTAGGGGTTTAGAAGATAATGAGGGTGTGAAGGGGTTCTGAGGGGTGGAAGGAGGTTGTCCTTCCAGTCGAGAGTAGAGGTGTCGAGAAATGGTGGAAGTGGCTCACAGCAATGGTGGCCAAGAGGGGGAAGCTAGAGCTTTTGTTACAACTGGCCTGAGTAGGGTCAGCCATTGACTCAAGAGGTCAAGGCTGAGGTTGGAGGAATAGATGAAGGACTGAGGACTCCTAGCACTTAGGACTAGGTAGGATGATAGACTGAGGTTACAACAAGTCTCCACGTCGAGAATCTTGAAGACTAAGTGTAAGCACACACTTAGAGGACTGGAGATGGCTAAGAGCATGTAGATTGAGTAGCTCTAGCTTAGGTTTACAGGAAGGGATGAAGTCCCTTTATATACTACTGGTAAAGTTTAGATGGAATGCCTTGGAAAGGCATGGAATGGTGTAAGTCATCCACAATATAGAGGGTGAGTCAGAAGCTGTGGAATGCTATGAGTACAGTAAGTGATAATGAATGATGACGAAGGAGATAAATCATCCACAGTATAGAAGAGATCGGAAGCTGCAGATGGCAGTGCATAATTGAAAAGAGTAGGAACGGATGGGAACAGAATGATGGGTAATCCACTATAGAGGAAATCTAGGAATGAGGTGGATATCTATAGTACATTCGGTAGACAATGGAACAGAGAAAAGCATAGTGAGCAGCAGAGAAGAAGAAGAGATGGAAAAGAGATGGGGCACATTGTAACAGAAACAAAATGAATCTACAATTCTCAATATAGGATGCAGAGGACAAGGACTCATATGCATGGATGGTAATGCCATCATTCTTGCTATCAACTCAGTTTCAGTCACAACTGGTCAAAACCAATCTTACAACTATGTGCAACCATTCTGGACCAGTTGCCACTATTTGGGATACCTTGCAACCAGTTTTGGTCTGATTGCCTCCAAAAAAAGAAAAAAACCAGACCAGACTGGACTTTAAAACACTACTTGCAGCAGAAGTACTGACTTCAATGAGTTAACATTGATGCCATTTGGTGGTGCTGGCTGAGATGGTTGAGCCTTTCAGGATGGATGCAGAGAGGTCCCTTTCATCACCAAATTGAACGATTTAATATTTGATGGGGTACTTAGTATAGTGTGTTCTTCATCCTATATCCAAAAAGTGTTACAGTCTTCTGATAATGTAGCAATGAAAAAAACTTACCAGTGAATAACACCAGTCCATAATCAAACTAGGTGTGAGTGCAACAAGCTCCATTGGACCCCTGTATATATATTCATCTCCAAATTCATTCTTGTAATAAGTTTGAAGCATGAGGCACCATCACATGAGACATGTATCCATGTCTAAAACCTTTAAGCTCTATGAATTCATAATATTAGTGCCCAAGTAGCATGTAATGGAGATATACATACTATGACAGCTCCTACAATGGACCCAGTCTCATCCTTTTCATTATCTACTATGCCAGCGCTCAACATTGGAAGCTTTTCGACTGAATATCTTTGTGTTGCTAACATCATGTTTATGTATCTTTTGTCCATTTCTTTGTAGTTAGACTCATTGTTAATGTCCATTCCATTGCTGGAGCACTAACTAGTATGCATCAGGCTCAGGGTGCCAAAAAGATTATAAAAAAAAGAACAGACCCTTTTGACTTCAGTGGCATATACTTGAATGGAAACCAATATTTTTCCAATACCTTGTACTGCTCCTGTTCATGTTTTCAAGCAGACTGGTTAGAAAATTAAGGTAGTTAGTGTTTTAAGATCCAGTTGATAGCTTGATATGTAGGCATATATATTCCCTAAATACAGTTCACTCACATTGAAGCATGAATGGCATGGGATCACATGCAACTTATAAATAGATCAACTTCAGATTTGATGTTTCACTCAAAAATAGTGATATTTCTGTCAGACTTTAACCAATTAATATAAACATTAGCAGAAATGAAGGCCATAATTCTATGCTACCTCTGATGCAGCCAACATTAAGTGTAAAAGTCACACACTAGCGAGTGCAAGACCAGTTTCTCAGAAAACCAGTCTTAACTGGTCTTGTAACTGATGTACAACCATTCTGGACTAGTTTCCATTGGTTTTGGTCCAGTCTTGCATGATTTTGAACTGCCATAGAACCAGTTTGGTCCAGTTGCCTTGTGAAAAATCAAAAGACTGGACAGGACTGGACTTTTAAACACTAGCAGACTACTGAGCTGCTTTTTCTAGAAGTTGATGCTCATGATGCCCTGACTCAGACCCACCACCTTTCAATTGCTATCTTGTCACCAAACTGCAGGTGAATTCTGGAACCCCAATGGCCTCAGCTCTTTAACTTCTGTTACCCTTGGTCCATTACAATCTCTCAAAACTCTCCTCCTTTGAACAGCAAGGACAGTATGCTCTAGGCATGGTATGATCTGTAGTACAAAAACCTCAATCAGCTGCCTGATTCATCTCTTGCCATCAGATTCTTAAAGAAGGACTGCCTTGATGGTTTACAGAAGTTAAACCTTGAGACCAAGATATGTCTTGCAAGTTACAAGTTGACTGATTGTCCAACAGGCCAGGAGACCAAAGCTTGAAGCTTATGCTTCATGCCCACATTGCACTTAACCATCTAGAATGTTACCTGCTATTGTGGTGTGATACTGTGGCCTGCATTGTGGAGTACCAGCAAGTGATGCTAGATATTCATAGTGTTAAAAGTCCAGTTACAAGACTGTGAAAAAACTGGTTTTTAACCTAACCAGACCAACTGGAACCAGTTAGCATCACTTTGGTTGTTTCTAATTTGTTTTGCAATTAGTTAGTTAATAATAGTCTGTTCATTTTGAAAAAATCAAAAAACTGATAGTAACTGGTCCTAACTGGTCTTAACCAATACATGGAACTGTCCACAGTTTAGTAGTATATTGATCTGTTTTCACAGATTTCTTCATATTTCTATGATTTTATTTGATCAAGTTATGATATGATTTCAAAATACCTTCTCTAAAATGACATAGTGGGTCAAGATTGACAATATCTCCACTGTATCTGCACCAATTAACAACATAAGTTTTTCAGAGTACAGCCACCACTAAGTGTGATTTGCACACTCTGAGAAGCCATGAGCAGTGAGATGTTAAATGCCAGCAAGATCAGTATGATAAATGAAGGACAGTTTACCAGCTGTATCCTCCATACAAATTCCTAGAGTATACAGAATGCTGATTCAACCCACTTCCTATTTCAACCTGCTATGAGCTTGTCATAGCTTATATAATTGATTTGACCAGTAGTGCATCAGTAGATTATGAACTTGTTTCATGTGATCAAATTTAATTGCTTTTTCAACTTGTTTGAACACTAAATGGACAGTTAAAAAAACAAAATAAAAGATGGTGAAAGCTATGAAAAAAAAAAGCAATAGAAAAGCATGGTGAAAAGGACAAAAAGCTCTAAAAAGTGTGTGAAAAGAATGCTCAAAAGCTGATGGCACTCATCAATATATCATGGTGCCAGGTTATCAAGCAAGCAAGAGAGGAGGGTGAGAAGGTAAGGACAAGGATAAGGATGAGATGTACTTACTATCATCTCATTGTCATATCATTGCTGCATTGTTGATGTGTCCTTGTTGTGTTCTCAGTCAGCATCATGTTGTTATGCTGAATTGTTGCACAAGAGAGGTAGAGAGTGAGGATAAGAACAAAGATAAGGATAAGATATACTTACCATCATCATTTTGTTGCCATCTTATTGTTGTGAATGTCATCATGTTGGATGAGGTCAGAGTGGAGGAATGCAGGTAGGAGGACAAGGTGTCAACACATCCTTATATCATAATGGCATCCCATTGTGCTGACACATCAGCATCCTTGTTGCATTGTCTGTCACTTTGATGTCCCCATGGGCATGTAAGATTATTGTATAAGAAAGGAAGGGTGAAGTGAGGACATGGACAATATGATAGGTGTACTCACCATCATCTTATTGTGATCCATGCTATCACATTGGCTGAGGTCAGCATAGAGATATGAGCAGGGGGATGAGATGTCAATGCATATGAGGGAGGGGTGAGATGAGGATGATGACAAGGAGATATACTGACTATTAGCATGTCCATTGATTGTATACTTGCTTGAATTGTTCTTGTGTGCCACTCTCAAGGATGGAGGCTTGGTTGATAAGGGCCATGTCTTGGATGTTCCATTTTCTCCTTCTGCCAGTGTTCCTTCAGTTTTAACATTGAAGAAGGCTTTGCACATGCACACAAGGATAAAGAACATAAACTGAATGAAGTTAAAATTGGGTGGGTGCAAATTTTCAGAATTCTCACACACTGACCATGCACTTGCCAAACTAGGCTAACAGATTCTCAGCAAGATTTTCTCTAATTCCCTCATTTGTCACTGGCATTATCCTTGCCAATGTCATCCTCAAGCCAGTTCTTGAAACACAGCTGACTGCCAATCTATTTATAGTGCCATCAAGTACTCAAGATTGCCTCAAATGTTATCAATATGTCTGCAATGAAATGGAATATTTCCTTTTATTCTGATGCTCACAGCATTTCTTTCATTGAAGAGAAATTGATGAAACAGAAATTGTGAGTCATTTATTTTACTCATCACTAGTTCAAGCATGCACAACCAATAAATGGTCACCATGTCTTCATTGCTCACTCAACAACCCAGCATGATGAATGCAATGATGTCCTAATAACAGCAGACTTCAATGATGACACTGTGTTGATGAGGACACAAGGGAAACAGCTGGACAATGCAACAATGTTGACAACATGCTCACAGAATGGCAATAATAAAGAGGACACAATGATGACAAAACAAGAGGACCCAGAGGATGAGGACAGCAATGACAAGGATGTCAGTTAGAGATATGAAGGCAAGGAGAGGATGAGGATAGCAACAATGATAATAATGCAACTTGTCATGTTGTTGATGATCTGCTGCTGCAAATCCAAGATGCAACAACACAAAGGTGATGGTAAGTACAGCTTGCCATCCTTGTTCTTACTCTTCTTATCCTCACTCTCCTCACTCTCCTCTCTCCCTTATGCAACAGCCCAGCATGTCAATGGTGAGGATTGTTCTCATTCCTCCTTCTTACCCCCTCTCCTTACTCACTCACCCATATTGCCCTCACCTCCTCTTAAAATATAACCAACTGCCAATTATCAAGTACTGAAGATCACCTCAAATGTTATCAATTCATTTGTGACAACATGTGTGTAGGACTGTGAATCCATTCTGCAGGTAATCTCTGTGATTGCATAATCATCTTACACACATTTACTGATTGTCATTGGCACAGATACCTCACCATATTCAGTACACAATGTGCCATGAATCCCTCCCATGACTTGGAAAGAGCATTCTATCTTTTAAGCTCTTTAGGCAGGCTTGGAAAAGGTTATCAAACTGTGTATCCAGCCTTGCACCACCCATCCAAGTTGGACTTGACAATGCCAACATATACTACAACTACATGGAGAACAGTTCTGCATACATTGTAACCATGTGCAAGTTGTTTGTTCGCATGGAGTTCATCGCACTTATGATTTGTATATTCAGTTGTCGATCTATCAGTGAAACTGACTTGAGTGACTCAGAGATGGAATTATGAGCATGTAGCAATAGTGCATGCAGACATTATAACAATCGTACATCTGTGTCCACTTATGCAATGACTATTAGTAGTTGATACTCATACATACAAAGATGTCTGAATATTGTGCCTCCAAGCTCCTGCAGCAAGCCACACAAGCAATCATTCAATGTGACACCAATTCCCTTCAAGTGTTGACAGATCAATATAGCCTTGATGATGTCTGGAGCACTTTGACACTGGGTTCAGTTCAAATGGTTGGGCATGAGTTTCAAGAATATACATATCATAGCACCACTCTGGGGTGCCTCTATTCTCTTGGTGTTTTGGATTGTAAGTTGGGTTTTCCTCATGCTCGATCAGGATTATTGTTTACACACTGCTGAGACTGCTCAGACTACCTATTCCACTATATTCTGGATTGCACTAGATTATTTGCCCATTCAGGCCTCCACTGTCCCATGCAAGCAGATTTTTTCTTCCAGTGGTGAAACTGATACACACAAGTGAAACCAGATCAGTTGCATGCTGATGGGAGCACTACAAATACTCAAGTTCGGGTTGAAGAAGGATCATCTGAACTTTATGCAAGAGACCTTTACAAGGCAATCTGAACTTCTTCAGAATGATCCATAGGACCCACAGCATGACTCTCATTTGAGCTAGAAGGATCAGCTTGACTAGCTGCTCAAGAAAGTACATCAGAATGAAAGAGAGATTGCTGATGTTGTTAAGGTCTTATCTCTTCAATTTTAACTTCTTGTGTTGTAACACATTGTGTCTGTTTGTGATATGGCTTGACTCAGCTATGTACATATATGGTGGAGAGACACAGGCAAGTGTGAATATTTTGCACTCACATAATTTACCCCCTTCCTTTAGATGTTCAGTCAATAGATTCCACTACAGTCACAGTGCAAGCAACAATCAGGGATGATGAGGGGTAGGCTCTGATCCTCACATACCAGTCTTATACATCTTCACTAGAGGGTAATCAAATACATATAGTAACAGGCATTTATATAAGCACATTTCCCAAATTCAAGCCTAATTCTCATGCCCATTCACCATGCTAAACCTATCATTCCCTGTCCTTCCACACATGGTTGATGGCCTTTCTATACTGCATTGAACTATTTCAGAGAAATGGTTCAATAAGAGACTATGGAGTTCCCTCATGGAGCTTTCCAGTTATGTTGAAGACACCTGGTTTAATGTGGTTGATTGTCTCTATGATGAAAAGTATGGTTTATCATTCAGGGATAGGCCAGGCAAACAGATAATTCATATTGTTTTATGACTCTCAACTGCCACATTTCCTAATGTCTTTAGTCCTCTGAGAGCTCTGCCAACTTACTCAGTTTGCCTAGTCAGTCAGACCAGTTTTCTCCACACTCCTTTGCTATAAAGCAATCATGATCCATAACACTCCTGGTTGCTGTTAATCTCTCACTACTCAACCACCCAAGCAAGCATCCTGCTACAGCAAGCCCTTTCTCCCAATGGTGGCAGTGGCAAGTCTTGCAATTTCTCAAGAGGCAGTTGAAGAGAATGATGATCTGTCTGAGGAAAGTGACTTGGAGGAATTCAGAGGAATTTGGCCCCTAGAAGTTTAAAGATATATTGACTACACTCCTCACACCCTTCTTGGATACAACACACTGTCCCACCCAGATCTTGACAGATATATATGGTTGATTGTTTTCATAGTAAGTGTTTCCTCTGCCAGTCCAAGGAGTAGCATTAATTCATTTCCATAGCTATGACCCAACACTATCTTTATCTTGCTTTTTGTCAAGCAGGCTGTGATGTGTGCTGTCTCGGCTGGGGTGTTAAGCCTCAGAGGCTATAAATCTGATCCAGCAATTCAGCCATGATTTAGTCCTCCAATCCTGCCATCCAATGCTCCCATTAGATTTCCATTTCAGCTTGTTGTGAACCACCTCTAGATGCTGCAATAATGTTTGAAACTAAGATTGGGCCAGTTAAATTCAGATGGGTTCAATCTGACATGGCAAGCATAAACTGTTATGCTTGACTGGGTTAAGGGCAAGCATAGACTCTATGAGAGATCAAGGACAAAGGACAAAGGTATCTCACACGAACTAGTCATCAAGACAAGAAAACATTCTCTAATGAGATGTGAACAAGATGAGAACTATGGTCTGCCTAGTGACAATGTGTTTACTAGTGAAGGCACAGAGTTGAAGGTTTACAAGAAAGTGTCCAATTTAAGTAGGATGAAGACTTATCAAGGGGTTCTCAGCTTATACTGAGGAGGGAAAAAGGAGCTAGTCAATTGCAAATTATGTGAGAGTACAGAGTAGATCTAGCTCAGGGAGTTCCATTGAGGAACTCAGGTTTATATAAGTATGCAATTGAAGCAGAGATGGAAACAATGAAGGGCAGGCATAGAATAAGACAGAATTAGATGAAAGGAAATGATGATGAAGCAAGTGCAATGGGATCAGATGATGTGGTAAAGGGTATGAGTCATTATAGGAGAAAAGAAACAGTCAGAGCAGGATTCAAATGAAGAGACCAGTAGTCCATAGAGAGAATCAAAGGTGAAAGAAAGTGGAATAATCCAGGAGAATCCAGGAGAATCCAATGTGTTGGCATAGGTGGTGTTATCCCATATGTCATTCTTGACAATAGTATCATCATCAAAGGGGAGGGGAGAGCATTGATGAGGTGGAGAAATAGGACAAATATGATGAGTAGACCTATTAGAATGAGAGGATCATCAAGAATTGGATGAGCAGTTTGACTGAGAAGATTGAGAGGAATTGGAGAAAGGAGTGACTACCTAAAATTGCATCAAAGTCTATCAACTGTGAATGTAATGTTGTCAACACACCTGATCATCACAAATGATGAATTTACAATAGTCTTCAACATGTCACTCCATAAGAATGCCTAAGAACCAGCAACTTTCACACCACCATCAAGACTGGCTTGATGTTTTAAAAATCCCTTCCCTCTTATTTCATCTCATGCTGACACTTCAAGACATCACATTGTAGAGTGCAATATCACTCTAGATTGATATTCTATGTTTCTAACCTTCAATACCCTTTCAACCTTTTTTTCATCTCATTCTACTTTAGTCTGGAGTAGTCTAGTAGCCCATCCATAGTACACCAGTAGTCCATTATTACACCAGTAGACTGCTCTGTTACTTTCCCACACCTTATATTTATTTGGTCTTTACTTTAAAGTTCATTTTATCTTTATTTTAGGTTCTGCTAGAGTCTCGGGTATTCCCAGAAACTATAAATCCTGTATTCCATCTCAGAATAGGAACTACCTTCTCTTGGATTGACAGCCACCTATCAGTGAGTTTTCCCATCAACATATACATTTTCTCTTCATATTCATCACCATGCACCAATGTCCCCTCATCATTTGACACATTCCACTCCTAGTCCCATTTAGACCACTAGACTAGTCTACCTTGTTCCCACCAATGTGGAATGCATGCTTTTTACCCTTGAGCCTGATAAACCCTTCATCATTCCTGTCTTGAAGTAAGCTACTCATAATGGCATGAATATTGACTTTGAACTTACTTGCAAACATTGCACCATTGTTCTACTAGCTCTCCATCTCTCCATTTAGCTTCACAAACTAGACTTTTGCATGATCAGAGAATATCATAAGTACATAAGTCTGCCATATCTTGTTTTTTTGTCTTTCTCAGCACACAGATGGTGCAGCATTGTACATTCACTCAGCTAGTGATAACTGGACTTCTGCTAGATTACTGTGAAAGTGACATACCATTGAATCATTGAGCTCAATCACCTGTCTCTCCTTGACATCATTGTCACCATCCTTGTGCTTACTTGTGTTAGGGACATTACCATCATGACTATCTGTCTTGACTAGGCAACAGCATGGGTCACTCATGGGTATTTTCACTTTCATCCATATCTGACCCAAGAAATACCTATACCCATTTATTGAGTATGAATCTGTCATGGGTTTATGACCACACATCCTAGGGTATACATACCTCTTATAGGTATATACCCATGGATTCTACAATCAATTATTAATCAAGATCTAAATACAGTATGGAATGTAACTAGTTAATGACAATGTGATCTCCTCCATCAACAAGGTCAGCCTCATCCTCCATGAGGCCTTAAAACTTATCAGTCACAGTCTTGATGTCATCACCATTCACAAATCTGAGGTTGCTCCAGGGACCAAGGTAAAGGAGAGCACAGGTAGATTGTGCTGTGAGCCAAGACTGCATATTAGAGAGGAT
>JBBPLA010000032.1:0-12304 GCA_038089515.1 Leccinellum crocipodium
CTCTTTTCCTTTCGACGTGCAGCGTACTCTATTCTTTTTCTCCCCGATGACACTTCTATCTTCACGTACTCGTATGTTTCCTCTCCTGTTTTATGACGTGTCTCCTCTTTTCGTGTATTACAAACCTTCCGCAGTCTTCCTGACATCATTCTTACTGCAGATGACTAACATTCCACAATGTTCCATCTTGTTCTCTTCCTTTTCTAGCCTGTTCTCTGGTTCCACTATATACACAGCTTGGTCTGTGCACTATATTTCTACCTATAAATACCCGTGTAGTTGTTCCCTGTTTCCCTAGCTAGTTCTACACAATCAAGTGTCGATTCTTAGCTGCCTCTTTAACTAGAGAGATCCTTCGAGTGAGTCTCTTCGTGAGCATTCCTCAGGTAGTCTTTCCTCTGTCAACATCTTGACATTACCAAAGTAGTACTCTTGCGATGCTTTGTGTAACACAAGTAGACCAAGCTTAGCATTATGTAATTGATGAGAGGTAATATTATATATATACTACAGGGAACAATACATGGACCAAGATGAAAGAGGAAATATAAAGAGAGTCTGAGTGAGAGAAATCTCTGAGTGGACAATGAAAGATGCATGAGGCAGAGAAGAAGGACATGAGGCTGAGAAGATGAATGTCTGGGAATGCTTGGGAATGTGGGAGAAGCAATGATAAGTAATCTGCAGTGTGAAATGTGATTCAGAAGACTGTAGATGAGTAATGCACAGATAAGGGATGACATAGTGATGACATAGTGAAGATAAGAATGATACCGATAGAAGATAGTAGGAGACAGAGACCAGGAGACTGGAGTATCAGGAGACTGGAACTTGAGCGAAGACAGAAGAGAGAGAGATGGAGATAAGAGACAGAGACAAGAGACAGAGATGGGAGATGGAGATGAGAGTTATAGATGAATAACATAAGGAGGTCATGAGACCTGGGTATCAGGGGTGACTCAGAGAGTAGGGGATGAGGTCTGGTGAAGACTGAGAGGTGCCTTGGGTCTGTGGGGATAGAGTGGAGGTGAGACAGTTTAGCATCATATTGAGAACAAGCATTAAGAGGTGATGACCAAGGGGTGATGAGTCTGATGACCGATGAGGTGGTATAGGAATGGCAGGATAGGAGAAGAGGTGAGAATACTGTCGAGTCAGTATAACATTCATGGGATGTGGTGAGAGGATACTGATGGGATGAGGGTATTGGTTAGGTGTCATAGTCTATGCCTAAAGGGGTGAGATGCCAATGAGGCAGGGTCCTTGGTGAGGTAGAGGTGTTGGAAGTATAAGGACACCAAAGAGATAGGAACACTGAAGGGGTGGGAATGCCAATGAGGCAGAGTTGCCAAAGAGGCAATGTTGCTGAAGGGACAGAGTCACCGAAAAGATGGGGTTACTGAAGAGGTAAAGTCACCGAAGAGGTGGAGTCACCGAAGAGGCAGAGTCACTGAAGAGATGGAATCACTGAAGAGGTAAGGACACTGGATAAGGTGATAACACTGAAGGATGAAGGAGCTGAGGGTATAGTGACAGAGTCACAAGGGATTGGTGATGTAACTGAATCATGGGGTTCTTGAAAGGTGGGAATGTGAGGAGGAGAAAAGAGAAATGATAGGGGTACTTTGGGTATGATCATAACAACATCCTTCCAGAATGGTATAAGAGAAACTTCTGCAAGCTCATTTGGGGGTTCCACTTATTATCTCAACACAAAATCACACATGAACAGTTAGCATTTTAAGGTCCAGTCATGTAACTGGTAAATAACCTTAACCAAACCAAACCATAACCACTTGTAACTGCTTAAGTGGTCCAGTTACAGCCAGTTACGGTTCGGTTACAGTTAAGGTTACAAAACTTTGTGATATTTTCATAACTGCACAAAAACTGGTTATAACCAGTTACAAACTGTAACCGGTGATGCCCCATTTTGTCCACAATATCCCCTGAATTCCCCCGATTTTTCCATATTTGTGTGTATTTTTCTGACCACATTTGACTTTGGTATCAACATATTTAGAATTTATTGATAGAAAGGTCAAGATTACTCATATCTCAATTGTTTCTGTGCTGATCAACATAATTCCTGGCTCAAATGACAGATAGGGGCGTATACTACATTCAGTGCAGCCATTGCTGAGCATGGGAATCACTCCCTAATGAGTCTGAGATAGGTTTCAAGTCACTTTAAGGCAAATATTGTATGATGTATTAAAATGGCCATATCTCAGGATTGTGTGAACCGATTGACATAAAGAAATTATCAGCAAAAAGCTATGAATGTCTAATATTTTTCAGGTACCTTATAACTAGTTTGCAAACTGGTAAAAACCAATCGAAACCGGTTTTGATTGGTTCAGTCCAGTTTTTTCCCTAATAAGGAATTTCCATAACCAGTCATGGTTATGGTTATACCTAAATAAGGCAAATAACCTGACTGGACCAGATCTTAAAACACTATGAACAGTTGCTCAAGGCGACTGTCTTGCTTGCTGCATGGAAGCAAGAGTTTGAGGAAATCTATCATCAGTGTCAAAATGACCACCTGCATTTCATTCACCCATGTGTCCATCAAGTGCTTCACCTTGGCCCTGAAATGTCTCAAAAGGGCCCATATATCTGCATTGCCCAGTGGATGATTAAGCGAATAATCAGAAATCTCAAATAGCAGATTTGACAACCATCAAATTACTTGGTCAATTTTGCCAATGAAGGTCTTTGCTGTGCATGAGTCAATGCATTACTTGCCATACTGCCAGAACTTGACATTTCTCACCCAACAGACAAGCTTCCTCATCATGCAGTCAACCTTGGAGATGGCTATGCCTTTCTCACTACTAATGACAATCCTGTTCTTTCTTCTGACAGAACAAGTGGTGGGATCTCTGATTTCCTTGGCCATCCCATTTCTCTTCCAAAGATAATATGCTAGGCAAAACTTTTACTGTCTAATGGACAAGTTATCCACAATGCATGGAGATAGCATGGCATCCATAACTATGTCAAAGAAGGCCCCATTGAGATATTCTATATCAAGGGTACTAAAAATCCTGCTGATATGTTTACCAAGAACCTAGATCTTAATGCACTCAGCAACTGTAGAAAACAACTTGAACTCAAACTATTTGACAAATCACAGTCTTAGAAAGATTGTACTGTTGATAATATACAATTTATGATGGTATAGGTATTATAGTATACTAGATTACTGCTAATATTACATAAGCAAACCTGTAGTATATATATTCGAACTTAGCCTCTGAGTTCTAATAACATCTTTGTTGTCAACCACTACATGCCTCAACTTCATTTACCAACTGATATACTGTATACTAGTTATTCCTATTCCTCATACTAATAAGTGCAAAAAGCTTAGGGGTGCAAGCTAATTGCTGATAGGGGACTTAGGGAGCACACTGGAGTCCACATTGAGACACTAAATTAAATTGAACAAGGTACAATGAGTTACTGACCTGGAGTCCACAGTGAGAAACTGAAGAAGCATCTCAGTGGACTCCAAGGCTTATGTAGTGTGGCTGGAAATACTGGTCAACAACTAGCAGCCACAATGCACCACAATGGTGGAAAGAATTATCACAACTCGAAGAAAAGTGTGTAGAGCAGCCACAAAGGCCTAGAACAATGAGGAAAGTTGGGGAATAGGAAAGTCAACCATGGAGAATCCAATTGTGATGGTTACGAAGAGTGCTATGTGCTAGAAACACTACAATAAGGTTAAAGAGACAAAAGAGTGCGAAATCAGAAGAAATAACAGTCTCTTCATTGACAGAAGTTGAGGAAGACCTTACCATGAGATGTGGCAGGTCTATAGATAAACAAGATCTAGAAATGATCTATCAAGATACAATCTAAATGTGATCTTAGAAGTAATTGAGATAAGAGATCCAATTGGTAATGAAGATGGAATGCTGATGGTCTATAACTACAGTATAATAAGATGAGTGTCTGTGAACTACATATGAAAGGGGCACAGATATGACTGTGAGAGCAAAGGTGGGCTCTAAACATAAGGACTATGTGTAATAGAGGTTTGCCTAGTATGAGGGGCAGCACCTTGCTATCAATTATATAATAGTCACATGCCTAGAGGACCCCATTTAGTAGAATTTTTAGCAAATGACCAGCTAGCCAATGTGCCAAATTGCTGCAACTGACTAGCCAGCCAATGTCAGCCAATGGAGTGAAAATCTCAGTGAACAACAGAGTGACTGATGGAAATGGAACTTAACATGTTGCTAGTAACCCAATTACCTAGGTGTAACTGCATTCCTCAGTTCACTGGTTAGCCAACAACTGAAACTTGGCATGTTGTCAATTGGCCAATTGGCTAGGGATGATTCTATTCTACAATTGACCAATTGGTCAAAATAAATACTCAGCATGTTTGCCAACTGGACAATGCATTGTGGATGCTAACATTCCATAATTGACTGATTGGCCAACAACTGAATCTTGGCATGTTGCCAATTGGCCAATTGGCTAGGGATGATTCCATTTCACAGTTGACCGATTGGCCAAAATGAATACTGAGTATGTTTGCCAACTAGCCAATGGATTGTAGATGCCAACATACCATAGTTGACTGATCAGCCAACAACTGAATCTCAGCATGTTGCTGATCAGCAAATTGGCTAGGTATGATTTTGTTCCACAATTGACCAATTAGCCAGAATGAAAACTCAGCATGTTTGCCAACTGGCCAATGGGTTGTGGATGCCAACATTTCATAGTTGACTGATCAGCCAACAACTGAATCTTGGCATGTTGCTGATTGGCCAATTGACTAGGTATGACTGCATTTCACAAATGACTGATTGGCCAAAATGAAAACTTGGCATGTTTGCTGACTGGCCAATGGTGTTGCAGACCCTATTTTAACAACTCAACTTTTTCACATATTGCATAACTGGTATCATGACATGCACTAGTTTATCTTCAACAACTATCATTCACAGGTCACATGATCTGCTTAGTCAGTACATTGCATGACCTTATCTATGACATCATACCTCATGTCTTCTTTTATTTCATGCTTGTGAGAACTCTCTCACACTCATGTGAACACTTTAACCATACATAGTAATAGTAAATAGCTTATTGTTAGACACAGCTTGGTCTGTATGCATGTATTAGTAGTATATAAGTGAATGCATATCCACCAAACAACCCAGTCTTATTCTGGTTGGAATTCCCCTTCTACAACTACTCCCTCTCTAGTTAAGTTTTAGTGTAAGGTGCCTAGTGCCATTTTGGTGCAAAGGGTTGCCTTCATTAGAACAAGACTTATTCTCTACTCACCTCATCTGTCACTGGTACATATCGCAAATACTCATACTCTTCATCGCTGGCATACTCAGACTCCAGAGTTAAGAAGACGGTACTTGATATCTGTTTGCTATGTGACAGCAATTGGAAAATATAACCAAGTCTAAACTGTATTGATATGCTTGTCTGGCATAGTTTCAGTTTGCATTGTCAGGATAGATCCCATTTGAGAGAACTCTTCTGACTGCTGAAAAATAAGGATCAATCTCCTGGCACAAAGTAGGTCAGTGCAGTGCAGTTGAAACCATGCAAACAACAAAATCACGATTTCTTCTGTGAGATTTGCAGGCTTATAGATTTAAATATGTGCTGTAGCCAGGCATCCCCAGTCTCCTTGACTTCTATCCATCGATATACATGTATGCTTATGATGTGCTATTGCCCTCTCCACTTCCAAATTGTTGTTCATCTTTCACATGATTCAAAACTAGGTATATGTCAGCTGTCCTAATCATAGTATTGTTGATTATAGTATCATTCATCTGGTGTTTATCTATCACCACCTTCATTGTCTACAAGATCACCTTTTGCCCAGATGGTCAATTCCTGGGGTAGGTGGCTGTGGTATTGTTGCATCTGATTGGATAATTAGTGGATGTCAATGCTAAAGCATCAATAATTACCAGGTCGAGAATAGTATTCTTTGCCATGCTGATGTAACCTTCGTCCCAGTGGTCTTCTATCCAACTCATTTGAATAGCAGGCTCGATGACTGTATAAGAGAGATGTAGTATCTGTGCTATCACTCCGAATAGAACATACACATTGCAATAATATAGGTGGTCATACTCTGGATATTGACAATATTGGCCTTCACTGGGCCCTCAAGTAATACAAGCAGATGGATGACATGACCACCTACATTATTGCAATGTGTATGTTCTATTTGGAGGATAGCACAGATACTACATCTCTCTTATAAATTCAAGCATCATTGGTCCCTTGCAAATGCATTTTTTCCTCCAGTAAGGAATCAAACATGGCAAAAAGAAACAGAATCACCCTAACTCTAATGGAAGCACTTCAAATGCTCACACCACTACAAGGCAAACTGTCTAGATTTTTCACAGCACATCCTGATGGATCAGTGGACACTCATGAATGACTCTAAACATCCCTCAGGTACTGATTATATAGGACTATAGTCTAAGAATATGCAGGATGCCATCAACAGGATCATTGAAGCTGTTGACCATGAAGAAAGTGTGCTTGTGGGATTGATATAGAATACATGTTGCAAGCCTTATGTCATTACATCAATTTGCATATGTTGTCATTCCTCTATGAATACTAGTAGCTTACTTGTTTCTTATGAGTAGATGTTGAACATTTTGAACATTTTAATATCACATCATGAACTGTTGTCTGAACTTCATGTCTCTCTGTAACTCTACCATCTCTGTTCAAATTGTACATTTCCAATCTCCAGGATCCTTCTTTGTGGTGATTGGTGGTTCAAATGGGGGGAACAGCTTGGCTCTGGCACATCTCGTAAGGAAATTTCCATTTATTCCTGGTTTGACTAGTTTCTAACCTTGTTTGTCACTAGACTTGCCAGGTACTGTCTTTCAGGCCTCTAACCTTATCAATGTCAATCGTGAAGTTGTGATCAAGCTTGGTGATTCAGGGCCTAAACATTGTTCACTTGAGCAAGAGTATCGTGTTCTCTCCCACTTGTGTGGCATTCCTGATATCCCTCAGCCACTCTGGTTTGAAGTTGAATGTGGACACAATGTACTCATGCTCAGCTCTCTTGGACCATCACTAGAAGACTTTTTCAATACTTGTGGACAGATTTTTTCACCCAGTATAGTGTCTCTGATTGCTACTCAATTGGTATGCTTCTTTCACTGCCAGCATCTTGTGTCGACTCCATCTAATTCCTCACCTGTTCAATTAGCTTGCTCTCCTTGAAGCTGTTCACTCCCATAACTTCATCCACTATGATATCAAACTGGAAAATATCCTCGTCAGAGATACTAAACAAAATAATGTTCTGTATCTTATGGACTTCAGTGTTGCCCATCAGTATAGAGACATCCACACATACATCCATATACCATTTCACAGCAGTCTTCCCTTCATCAGCACCCTTGCCTTCACATCACTAAGTAGTCACTTAGGGAACAAGCTCAGTTATAGACACGACTCAGAGTTGCTTGCCTACCTCTTATATCTTTTGTGGGGATCTTTACCATGGTATGACAGAACCCAGATCCAGAAGAGTGCTATCCTTGACATGAAGCAAAGCATCTCAGCTGAAGAATTGTGCAAGACATTCCCTGTAGACTTTTCGGACTTGTTGGAGTATTCCTGCACACTATCATTTTCCACAAGGCCCAACTATGTCCACATTCAATCAATGTTTGAAGACCTTCAAGTCAGGTTAGATGGTAGCCAAACTCAATTCAACTGGCAAGCATCTGGCCACTCTCTTATGATGTCACATACTTCTGATGTTTTGTGTGAAGCTCCCACTGTGGGCTCTTTGAAGGATTTATGTTCGACACAGTGAAACAGGTCAGGAAGGACTGTGACCCCATTAAAACAATCAAAGATATATATTTCTTGTCATTTGTTCACAAAATCTACTGAAACATTTCTCATTAGGGTCTGAAGACTGTCTGTTCAACAAATCCCCAGCATGTCTCCACTTTGCATTTCTCTGATGATGAAGTCCCAGATATTGTCAACTTGCTCATTGGCTGTTTGTCTTGCAGATCTTGTACTGCCTGTATGGCATTGCCTTCATTGAATTCTGCCATTCTTGCTCTCTGTTTGGCTTCTGCCAGTTCTTTGCTCATGGCTTTCAGCTGTACTTCTAGCCAAGTGAGCCAACCTTTGTGGCCAGTATCCATTGAGTGTGTTTTCATGGTTGCTTCTATTTCTTTGCATTTGAATAGTGGTTGTTCCCAACAAATCGATGTTCCTGTATATGGGTCAAATATCATTCTCAAGATTGGGGACAAGAAACTTGATGTGTGACTCATAAGGGGAGAAGGTGTGGTCAGTGAGGGTGGCTGGTCATAGTGGGTGTCCATTTCAAGAATTCTGTTGCTAACCAGTTAGAGTCTGAAGACTGTCTGTTCAACAAATTCCCAGCATGCAATTATTGTGTCTTGTCTCCCTCTTGCTCAAGTCTCATGCCACTAAACAAAGGGTATGATCTTTGACTGATTCAATAATGTAGCATGCATTGTGTGTTTTGGTGGCAGTTGTATGAGTGTGGCAGTGGGCTTTCATAATTTTTTCTCATTGTTCTCATTGGTTGTAACTGGTCTGAAACTGGGCCAAAACTGGTTCAGACTGAAAGTCATTTGTTGTATTTATAAACTGAAACTAAACCAGGTAAAAGAGGACAACTCCTCAATGCCCTTCGGTAGATGGCCATGTTCAATTTTATTGATGATCTTGGTCAATACTTCAGAGAACTCATGCAATCTACTTCCACCAAAGTGGAACCAGTATCTTTCAAGAATACACTTCTGTTTCCAACCTCTCCTTCTGCTCTCTTCTGCACATTCACCAATGATGAGATCAAAGTGATCAACCAAATGGAAGTGCTTCACTGCTCCATCTCTGTCACCTCTAAGGAATGAACATTGGGAGCATATAGACACCATCTATCATGCTGCAGCAACTCCCTTTACCTCCTTCTCTCCCCTCAATCCACTGGAGACTTTCACAATGAACACAGCTGAGGCCCACATTAATCATGAACTGGACTTACCCATCACATTGCATCACCATCTTTTTCATAAGTCCTGTTTTCAATGCCATCAACTCAGCCACATCTGAATCCACTGCCCCAAATACCAATGCCCCCACTGTCTGCAATGAGCCTCCAGGCATATCCAGTAGTTCTGCCTCCACTATTGTCACTCCCCTTGTCCATCATTGTCCATCTCCTCTAGTGTCCCAAGCCAGCATTGCTCCTGCTCCTCCTATTCCTGACACTCTAAGACACATTCCATTTCAGTTTCCCCACTGCTGAACTGCCAGGATAACCCACCTTCTAATATTGAAGACTATGGAGACAACTTTTATAACTTCATGGCAGAAAGCAATATGTGTGGTAAACCTTCCTGGACTAGAGACTATCAAGGCTTGAGTTGTCACTATGACTCTAAGGCTATAAGGGGGGTAATGTTATGACTTGCTTCTATTTTCCTCTTAATCCTTGTGTCTTCTGCTTACTTCTATGCATTTCTTCTCTCTTTTGTTCACTTTCATTTCTTTCACTCTTCTGAAGCCTCCTGGAACTTTTCCATGCCTTCCAAGACTTCTGAGACTTCCAACATTCCACTTCTGGAATATTTTCACACTTTCAAATCTCTCACTCTGTACCAACAGCCTTTTGAGCCTTCTGACCATTCCCATTTAGAATGTCCCATTGTTCTCCATTCCATTTGATTCCCTTGACTCATTCTGATTACATGTATACTTAGCCATTTGCAGCTTTCTACATCATTCCTACTGCAGATGATGCATCCCTTCCATGACTTTCCATGTCATTCCATCTATTAGATCCATTCCATTCCATTCCAGTCATGTATTACTTAAGATGCTCAACTCTCTCCCTGTAAAACCTAAGCTAAAGCTACTCATTATATATCTGCTCTTAGCCTACTTCTTGTGTCTCTTTATCTCTCAATGTTCCTGTCAATAAGTCCTTAGCCCAGGTGACTAGCAGGTTGGTTCCAGCAGCTCCTTGCATTCCCTAGCCCTATCCTTTAGCCTACATGATTAGCAGGCTGACTTCAGTAGCTCTTTGCATCCTCAGTACTCAGTGAGCCTTAGCCACCTCAGTATCTCTTTTGAGTCTGTAACCAATCCTACCTGGGTCAGTCATAACAAGTGGACATTAAAGCTTAGAGTCTTAGCTAGACTCAGTCCAGCCACTGCCAAACACAATTCCCATGCCATCTAGTTTCTAGAAATAGGTTTTATCACTGAATAATAATATTCTAAAAATGACATGTGTTTTTAAAATGGTCATATCTTGATGACTCCTGAACTGATTTATATAATGAAAATATGAGCAGGAAGCCACAAGTCAGTAGTATACCTCACACCTCTGAAAAACTGGTTGGCAACTGAAACTGGACCAAAAAAAAAAAAGATCAAAGAAGATTAAAAATCACTTTTGATTGGTTTTAGTTAGTTTTTGCCATATTAGGAATTTTCCAAAACTGGTTGCAGTCCAGTTTGTCCAAAAAAAAAAAAAGCAAACAAACTGAACTGGACTAAACTTTAAAACACTAGTCAGGACAGGCATTGTGATGTCAAGAAAGGTGAGATGTTCAGAAAAAAGGGTATCAGAAGAAGGAAGATTGAATGGGATTTCAAAGCTAGAATGTCCTTTGCTTGAAGGCAATACCACAGGAGTAGTACTTGTCATAGAGAGATGGAACTTCAAAATAGAAATTCTGGAAGTTTGTGAGGAAGAGTTTAGCAAAGATACAGAATGCTATATTAGCAAGAGGATCACGAGGAGATTTGTTTGGACAGGGATTATCAGGTGCATTCATAAGAAAGCAGTTTTGGTAAGTCCAAGAAAATGATTTCCAATAGCTCAAGTGTTCAGAAGAGATTTCTAAGTGTGTCTCAATAGTAAATGATGATATCATCTGGATAGATGAATGTATGTATTCCTTTTGAAGTATACTGATTAGACACTTGGGGAAGAGGAAGATGAGAAAACAGGAGGTCTGTGGAAGCAGCACTCAATCAGAGAACTCTAAATTAAATCTCATTAGTATACAGATGGAAACTGGAACAACTTGTCCTAAAGATGGAAAAAGCCCTGAGTGCTAATAGCATCTCAGTACTGTTACCAACACTCTATCTCACAGTAGGTGGTAAAGCACCAGGCCAACATGTGGGTAGGTGGAGCTTATAATCTATTAAAGTATGACCATAGTATAATAGGCTTACTCTAATGAGGCACAGCTTAAGGTTGAGAGGCAGCAAGCCTTCTGTATGCAGTACAGTATATTGAAATATGAGCAATAGTGGCGAAGGAGAATAGTATTTACAAGTATATATATACAATTGGTAGTGAACTTCTGAAGTACTAGGTATATCTTCAGAGAAGAACTTTTTAAAGGGGATACCAGTTAGAGAGCTCTCTTATATATGTACTACTATATTTGTATCTATTGTGATATTGAATATTCTAGAGAAGGTCATGTGACTCTATAGAATGTTTCATGAAATTAGATGAGAAGTTCTAGCAAATAGCATAGAGGCTTCTTATCTGTAATCAGTCAGCATGAGTCATCATGAGTAAGCATGATCTATAAGCTGATCTGGTAAGTATCTTATCCACCAATCAGAGAAAGAAGATAAGAAAGATAATAGAATCATCTAGAAAAGTCTAGACTAGACTGATTATGTAATGCTAATCTCTATGATATAGTCAGAGATAGCATACTAGATAATAGAATTATATAGAATGTTCAATGACATTCCATATAATTACATAAGTATAAAAAGACATATGATATGGTCTATCAAGACACATGATCAGAGTCTAGAATAGTCTGGTCTATTGGTAACAGACAACCAGTCTATAGAATTATAAGGGATAAAGTAATATGAATCCCTATAATTCCAACAGTGCCTATCAGTGGCATCAAACTTGAGCAGAAGCTCATATGCAGTGAGCAGTAGTTTGAGATGTTTCATCATAATGTTGATGTTCTCAGCATTATCAACAGTGAAATGGCTTGATAATCTTGACCATGATGGTAGCTCGATTGAGAAGGTAGAGGACTGTGTATGCAAGCAATTCATCTGTATGGTTGCCTCAAATGTAATAAAAGGCAAGGAGCATAGACTTCATTCTTAGATTTGATAGTGCCTAGGAGTCTCCAGCTATCCGATGCACTGTCACAGCTAGATAAGGCTTCTGACTATCACTAGACCATCGGATAGCTGGAGACTCCTAGGC
>JBBPLA010000033.1:0-11947 GCA_038089515.1 Leccinellum crocipodium
AGACAGGCCCGGGGTCTGGCGTGGGTGAGGGAGAGAGGCGGGGTGAGAGGAGTCAGGGAGAGAGAGAGGTGGTGGGGATGTACCTTATGGTCAAAAACATCCAAGGGACCATAACCTATCTAAATTAAACCCACGGCATGGTCAGTCACAGACTCAATGACATTGATTAAAGGAAAGAGGACTCGGAAAGGTGCGTCGGGTTCCATGGAAAGAGCGTAATGCGCACACGGCAACCGTGGTGTGTATCTTGAACAAAGACGCAAGCTACCCGATTATGTGAAATTAGACCGAAGTGAGCATATGCTGCTGGAAGCAGTACCACGGAATTCTTTGTCGAGGTCAAGAATAAGCTCTTGGAACGCCAGGCGCAAGCAGGGGCACAGCGTTAGGGTCACGGCCTGCTTGGGGAGTGGTCACTGGTAGCACCAACTTCGTATGTTGTATCCAATAATCACAGGTTGTAGTAACTACGATTGTGCCAAACGCGTCTACAATGGGAAATCAGCAGGAGACAAGATGACTAGGAGAAATGAGCTGCAGACCATCACATCTCTCATTCCTCGCCATTGCTTCCCTCGTCGATATCATCTTCAACATCGTCATCTTCATTGTCATGCCCGTCATCGTCACCATCATCATCATCACTCTCAGCCTCATCATCATCTCCATCACCGTCACCATCAGCATCGTTACCTTCATCATCACCTGCATCGTCACCTTCATTATCACCTGCATCGTGATCCTCACATGCTGCCTGATGTGGTATCTCTGGACCTTCGCCGTCGTCATTATCGTCTTGGGATTCAATGACCAGACCAGGTGTGCCAGTGTCTCCACCTAACTTCTGTGTAGCATGACCAACTCCTATCCCTGCGAATCTGGAAAACATATCACGGTCGGCAAAACTGTATCACTGAGCTATGAGTAGATTTTTGGAGAAACCAGCCATAACCTTACATATTAACATAGTATGCTGCCCAATCATCTTCTTCGCCAGGAAGCCGAGCTAGTGAGGGCCCGGATGCGAGCAACTCGTGTGTGCGACTGTCACAGAACGCGGGAATCAAGTGGCATGCACGAAGTACCAACGATGGATCTAAGAACCCGAAGGGGATATGGTCAGGTCTATCCGGGACGAAGCCTACCTTGGGAAGGCGGCCGTCTTTAAATCCCCACTTGTGATCCTGAGCGACACCAAGCCAACGAACCCAGAGGACCTCCATGCTCTTCACCGAAGACCTCGAGCCTTCTGGACTGAAGGATACCATGACATGGAATCCCATAAGCACCCGGGCATACCAAAAAGGGTGTTCGTCATCCCTCGAAAGCATCATGATTGCATCCCCTCGCTTCATTCATACTAGATCCTGGGCCTCACGGACGTCATAGGTTGGATAATTTATGCGTAGTACTTTTGACTGGACAGTTCTGTCAACGTTTATGAGTTGGATCATGTTGCGTTGCTCTGGAGTGAATGTGCGCTCATCGCCATCGTATTCCAGCTCAAGTAATCTCGACAGTAAATGATCCTTGAGCGATTGCATGAAGTGCGGCTTATAGGGTAGGTTGTTGTCAGCTTATATTCACCGAGTATCAACGCAACTGTACCTTTACTGCAGGGTCGTTCTGATTTGTATAAAGGAGGCTGGGGAGGCTGAAGAGGTTGTCTTGTCTCGGTTTGTAGGCCATAAAGTGGTGAAAGCGGGGAGAGGAGTCCACTGCAGCATTCTCTACCGGAGGTAGGAACGACTCATATTGTCGCCTGAGGAGCGTTTGTCGTCTTTCATGCTTTCCGAATTGCTCCTCGACTCCCTTCTTATTTGTACTGGCATAATACTGCTTGATCATCCGGTGTGCTCGTTCCCCCTAAGACATATATGCTCGATATTACCTCAGAATACAAGAGAGTCTGTAACGCACCACTTGGGTCGTGTACGAATCTGTAGTGCCAAACCTCTTGATCATTAGTGTGTAGTCGCCCAGTGCATGGAATTTGTATGTATTGAGGTTGAACATCTTGGGGAGTGGTGAGCTTTTCGATGGCTTGTGACGGTGGCCAGTCTGAATCTCAGCCATTTCCCTTCTTTGTCGTTGAGCGGCCTCTTGAGGGAGTTCCTTCGTTTCAAAGTATGAGCATGTGACCCTCTGAAATAGGCGGACTTGGGTAGCGAGCCGTCGTAGAGCCTGTTCGAGTAGTAAAATGGTGTCGTCCGTGTGAAGCCTCAGTTTTGCCAGCGCATGCCATTCAGCAAGACGGAATAGTAGAGTCTGTACAATACCGTCATGCTCAGCAGGGAGTAAGCCCTCAAACACGGGGATGGCACACTGTATATGATGTGAGAGGGACCCATCTGCACAGAGCCTCCAAACCTCCTTACCTGCAAGACGTCCTCAAAGTACCATGCTGGCCGCTGGCTAGTATCTGCCACATTGTCAGGGAACTGGCGAATGGCTTTCCCGAACGGAGGGACCAAGGTGAACCTATCATAGTCTTAGTGCCATGACTCCTTCAGACGTATGGACGCTACAAACCTATGGTTAAAAACGTGAATTTGCGCTGGTGCCGATGCGTAGATAATGCGAAACAAGTGCTTGAGGATGGACTTCAGCACTCCTAACTCGAATTCATGCAGTAGGTCTACAACTAGCTTTGGGTGAATGGAAAACCCGAGAGGCGAGAGTCGTTCAGTGAAAGCATTCTGATCCACACACAGGCTATTAGCGTGGGCCCATATCGTGAACGACGTGGACTTACCAGTGTGGGTACAAGGGACATGGGCTTCAAAATACGCTCCACGACAATACTCTTCAAAGTCTTACCAAGCTCGTATATGGCCTTCCGAGCCGTGAGCACAGACAGGTGAGAATGTGGTCGTGCCCGCATTAGTCTGGAGGAGAGGTCGCTTTGAAAGCCAAGTCGGTGGAAGATTGACTTAGGTAGCAGACATCTTGGACATGGGCATAGCCCCTTATCACGGATTGTTGCAAGAAGCACCCTAGATATCCTATTACTATGCGGAGGAGGAGATTCTATGCGGATGACTTACTTTTCCGGGTAATCCGCAGAGTACGTGAATATCCGTGGAAAGACCCGCCTGAGAATACCATCGAAGCATTTTATGACTATACCATTTTTGTATGCCTCGACGAAGTCGTTGTCCAATAAGATTCTCCACACCGCATGGATGAGCTCTCGTTTGCAGTGCGTTAACAGATCAGTATTGTTCTTGCGGTTCGTTAGGGTGGATATGAAGGTATGGATTGACTGGGGTAACTGTTTGTGTACTTGAGCGTAAAGGAGAATGTGATATAAACATTTGTGGATACTCACTGCAGGAATGAAAGCGATCGGATGGCAAGTCCCACTGTCAGGCGTTTGACGGGCATATTTGGATAGATTACCGAAGAACATGTAGATTGGCCATGCAGTGGCATGCCCGAACTGCGCCAGATGAGTCGAGTCCGACCATAGCATCAATCCAGCAATGACCCTCTCGAGTTCACAACCGTCAGTTCGCTGTTGCTTCAAAACTTCATCCTGTGCTTCATTCCATGCATCAGTGGTGTAGAGCTCATCATGGAGAAATTGTTCGTCGCCTGTATTGGGATTCTGCCACACCTTCAGTAATATCAGTATTTACTGTGTAGACAGTACACAGAAGCTTACCTTTCTAAATGGATAGAGATGGAACCATTTGGCTGATGAATGTGCAAACACAGCACGAATGACATCGAGTATCGGCCGATAACTGAACCCATCGATTGTAAACGTCTGCCCATTACCCGCTGGATTTTTCTCCCTGGTTGGTATCAGGATATCCACACTTGTATGCTTCCACTGGTCCCGTGAGAATGGATCATCCGGAGGCAGTGACTTCTGGGCTGCATCGAATTGGGCGATCGCCGTCTGGGCATCAAAGCCAGCCAGTTCCTCAGCATCGAAGTCAGGTGCTTGTATTACATCTCTAACGAGTCGTGTGATATCACTGGCCGACTTTTGACGGCCGCCAGTCAAAGCCCAATTCATTAGTCGCCATGTTGTCATATTGACCCAGGGCCATGGTGGGGCATGATTTTCGTGAGTGGAGTCGGCAGGCAATTGCGAGAACAGCCGTCTGGTGGTGGATAAATCGCCAGGAGTGACAAATGAATCTGGGTCATAGGTAGGTCGATCCTGGTATGCACGCGCAATACCGAACAAGTTGAATTGAGTGCGAAAGGAGTCGAAAACGTGGAGAATGACACGACGGACTGTGGAGGCTATGGTGGAAGGAGCATTTGTTGTAGAATCATTGAGATGCGGGTCTTGGTACCTCAAAGGTAATCTGCGAATCCGGGGACCAAGTGGTACGGGTTCAGTTGAGGGGGGTTTGTTTATATCTTGAACAGGTCCACGAGGGGGTTGGGTACCCGGCAATGAATCGCACGCAGATGGCTGAGACTGTGACTCAGGCCGAGGGCTGGTTGGGGCAGGGAACTGTGCTCATTGATGTAGGTAGGAACAAAAGAAGTAAAAAGCAGGTACTCACATGGCTCGAGGTCTGGGGCTGTGGGGCAGGGCGAGCAGAGGGACCAGCAGACGACTGTTCGGATTCGATGTGAGAGACGAGAGCCTGAGGTCACAGCGGGCCAATGACTCACCTCACTAGATGACCTTGGACGCTTCCCAGGACAATGCACCGGGGTGCCCAGACTTTCTATCAGGTTCACACTTCTAGTGTTGTATACCTGGCACGTCAGACGATGCCTATTGAGTCCTCTCAGAGAAGGTAATGTGCGCGGACAGCCCTCTCCGCACGGGAACATAATAGCCAATATAACCAAAAAATATACAGAAACCGCAGAGAGCCGAATGGTTTGGGCCACCCCAGTTAACATGAACCGCGCATGCAGATGGGAGGGAGAGAGAAGAGAGAGCGGTGCTGCAGACCTATAAGGTGTGAGTTTATGTATTGGCTTGCTGGATGCGAGTTTTTTTACGTACCAATGTGTCAACTTGTATGCATGCTTGTATAGCCACAGTGCAGCTCACGCCTGAATGTGGTCCCTGTACCACCCACAGCGAAGGCAAAGGGCAACTTGGACCGCCAGAGTTTGCATTCAGCAAGTGCTGAAAGCACATAGACGGAGCGGATAGTGTAATCAAAAACAAGATTAGAGCTGTAAGACAGCAGGTAACCGGCGCACTAACATCGGCTAAGGAAAAAAATGGATATGCAAACCAGCCATGTAACACAGCTAATACCCTCCTTGCGAACTAGGGACAGCTTGCTGATGTTGCAACAACGGAGACGCCATCTTCATTGTCGGCTTGAGAGGCTGACCATGGGGAAGATTGATGGGGAGGGAGTGGCGCTGTGTTTGGAAGGGGTGACGAACTCGCGTTCTGCAGCCGAGGGGAAAGAGAGTGTGCAGCATACTGTCCGCCTGGTAGAATGTGTCCGACAGACGACCCAACCCAATTGCTGCTGACAATTCGGGTACCATTGGCCGAAGGCATGCGGGCTGGCAGCACGCCCGCAGCCGCGTGGGCGAGGTTGGGACTTCCTGCAGGAACGTTGCTTTCTTGTGGCTGATTACCGACCGACGGTGATTGTTGCAACGATGGCACAACTCCGTTCCACTGTCGCCCAGATGCTAGCTTCAAGTTCAGGTTGGCGCCTGCAGCCATTTGCATGTAATGGGTACCGTTGGGCACCAGATGTCCAACATACGGAGTTTAGATAGGACGACCGCTGACCTCCTGACCTTGGATGAGCAGTTTCAGGTTTTGCATCTGCTGCGCAGTCAACCCATTCAGCACATAGGTACCATTCGGGATCGTATAGCCGTTAATAGGGATGTGGTATCCATTGAGCGGGATTGAAACAGGTTGCACGTCCATTTTCTGACACACAGGCGAGCCGACGGGCAGGGTGGGCTGTTGGGACTCAGTGGCAGGGGAAACGATTGCCTCGGGAGTGTGCTGATTAGTTCCATTGCTTGCTTGACCCTTCATGACACTCCCATTCAGTATGGACGTGTTCTTCACAGAGTCTGTATCAGAAAGTTGGGGTGCGGGAGATGGAGAACCGCCTCCAACACCATTTGCCGGTACAGCAGGCATGGGGGCAGAAAGTGGGGGAGATGTCTGAGACAGTGGAATTGCCGGGATCACATTCATTATCAGCGGTGGCCCGGGGGGCGCAGGGTTGAACCATGGGAGATATGGGGAGTGGCGGTCTGAGGCTGCAATACCTTCATATGCGTCTGCATCGCAATTGGAACCCCATTAGGGACTGCCGACAAAGGCACCGAAGACATCGGACGCGTTGTGGCAAGCTGCGAAATGCCATTCACAAGCCCACGTGGTGTCTGTGATTCTCTGTGGATGAATGGCTGCTGCGCGCCAGTTCTGAAAGGGATAACTAATTGCTGACGTCCTTCCGTTGAAACGAGCACTAGAGTGGCATCATTGTTAATGTGTTGTTGGTCTGTTTCTGTGGCGCAGGTATTTGGGGAAAAAGTCGTCGACAAGGACACGGTCCTCTTCCAAGTCGTCCATCCCTTCTGGTGACACCATCGGATCGTCATCTTCATCAAACCGCCAACGTTCCGGCAACCTCCAGAGATCTTCATCGTTCTCGCCAGACTCCTCCAAGCGTCGACCAAAGCTACGATAAGATTGGTGGGTAGGAGAGAAGCCATGTAGTCGGAAGAACGCATCGTGTCGATCAATCATAGTGTTAGAAGACCACGTTACACGACGGCGAAGATAGCGAAGATGTCCGGATCTTCTTTCCTCCCCCTCAGAGTCCACCGAGGGTGATCCTGATGGTTGCGGCGACAGAGTAATAGATTTCCAATATCTGCGGGGAAAGGAGAACGACTCTGAAGTACATTTCGTCAGAACGACCGGAGAGGAACGTCAATCTTAGCCTCACCTCGAGGATGTCTCCATAACCGTGATCCCTTTCTTTGCGCCGTGTGAGATCTCGTTCGATGGTAGAGTAGATGAGACTGAGACGTTCGAGTCTGGGTCGGATGGCAGCTTCAGTCTGGAGAGAAGATGGACCAGAGTGGCCACTTTCCCTGGTACGGATCTTCAAACCAGTAATACGGCTGTCAAGGAGAGGTCAATCAATGTCAAGACGACGAGTGCGCTAGTGTACTTTGTTGATTCCACTCTCAGTTTTTTCGCAACCCGCTCTTTCTCGTGCAACAGTTCCTCATCATCCTTGGTTCCCAAGGCAGGGAACTTGCGCTTCAGCTCAGCAAACTCGAGCCTTTTTTCCCAGACCTGCATGCCTTGCTGGGTATTTTCCTTCTTCAGATTTTCGCGCGCTACCAGTGTCTTGGCCAGCCCCAACAATTGGGCAAGCTCGGGTTGTAAGCGCAACAGTTTGTCCGAAGATGTCGCCTGTGATGCTCGGGTCTTGCGTACGGACTTGATTTCGTGGCAGCGGAAGCATATATATGATTCGTTGATAACATCCGCCTCGTCAAACTGGATACCGGTCAGTAAAAAGTTATGGCCCGGTAAAGTATACGTACGTCAAGAATAGGGAGTATTCGATGGCTACCTCTTTCGATCCGGCATTCTCTCCAGTACGGATAGATCACCTTCGCTACACGTGACAACTGAGCAGGGGGCGCTATCCAGCACGGGACAATAAAGCTGGCAAAGAAGGAGGAAGGCAGGGGGGATGAAAAAACGTCTTGATAGTCGGAAAACGGAGGAAAGGGCATTCCGGACTCGAGTCCCTGAAGTCGGATCGTCAGTAAGCACCTTGTCCATGTACTATTGGATGCGAAACATACGTGATGGAGAAATTCAGTCTTGTCATGGGTCACCTTCTCGAAGATGCCCATTACAAGCTCGAACTCGTCTTCCATGATTGTAACAGCTTGTGCAGACTCCGGCTCCTTGCCCTTTGCCTTTGCGCTTCGTTGGGGGCAGGAGCGGGTGGTAGCACCCGATGTAGAGATCGCGCCTTGAGCGCTAGTCCCCTCTCCTTGCGCTTCCTCGTTATTGCGGTCGAGCCATTCCTTGTCATGCTCATCCATGTAGTAGGTGAACGAATCGACGAGACCACTGGAAATGGCGTTCTCTCCAATACGGACAAATCGCCTTCGCTACACGTGACGATTGAGCAGGGGGGCAGTATCCATGATGACGAGACAATAAAGCTGGCAAAGGAGGACAGCAGCAGGGATGACAAAAAAACATCTTGATCATTCTTTTTCAGGCCACATTCCGGATCGAGTCCCTAAAGGGGGTCATCAGCAAGCACCCTACCACCTGCCGCTACTAAGATCTAAGGCGCGAACATACAATTAGCTGAATATTCGTACCTTGCTTGGAATAAGAACAGCTGAGTTCTCTGCTTAGTCAGACAGCGTGTCGCTGAGCGCTGATTCTTGGTAAGTAGCTATCCCACGGCGGGTTTTCCGTTTCTGACAGTGAATTATGCATTTCTGTTCATACCTCGTACAACATCAATCTGACGCCCATTGCAACATGACAGTAAAAAGTGTCACCGAAGGTGATGATCGATGGTCTCCAGCCTCCGAGAAGTAGATAGCAAGGTATGTCCATAACAGGTCTACTCGAACTACTCCAATACCACTGACTATTGATAGTATAGCTTATCATAATCATTAAAACCTGTATCGTTTAGGATCAGTTTGGTGCAGGAATGATAGGAACCACGCACTCCCTATCCTGTCTATGTCATCCTCGGCTCCCTCACTATCACCCGCCACGGAACAGGAGTCTGAGTTGCCTGCATTGCGTTCCTCGCCTGTGACCGTGTTGGGACCATTCTCATCCAAGTCGCAGATGGGGGATGTCCTTATCCTAGCCCATTCGTCGTCGTCAGAGCTGTTGTCCTCATGGGTGTTGCTTGGAAGTGCCCAGGCCATATGAGCCTTGACTTCGAGGTATGTATGCACTGCAAGGAAAATCTCATCCAGTTTCGCCTTGCTCAGGAACCTCACAGATTCGGCATACTGGAGTGATGTCACTCCCCAAAACTGCTCCAAAAACGGGTCTTGTGTCTTGTCTTCCTTGCCAGACTGCCACCTAATCAATGCACGTTCAACCTACGGTGTGATTGCCAAACGTTAAACAGCAACTGTTATTGAATATATTGTATTTGACTTACTGCAGTCAGTGCGAGTACGAGTGCTCCCCGCGGAGCACACCGGTCAACTAAATTATCGTACGCCTCTGTGTCCGCCGGTGCAATATCCTTAAGATGAGCAGCTAGTGTCTTCAGAATGAGTGAGCCCCCAAATACACTCTTGGTCTCCCAGGTGTCTGCGCCAGCCCTCTTCATGATGAAAGGCAAGCCCTTGGAGAGGGCTCTTGTAACGTATGACTTACGTGCCTCTGCCATACTGTAGTACTTATCGTTTGATACCCATAGCTCCTTCAGAGCGCGTGTGGCGGCACTACCAATATGTGTGCGCCATTTATGCAGCTGCTCTATCGACTATCCATTCCAGCAGCGTCCAAATTGTCAGTAATTCAGTCTTTGAGATAGCTGATGACTCACCGAATTATATATCTCTTCATCAAACGCATGTTCGAACCCCGGATGCGTCTCTGCCAGTGCGTCCCAGCAGCGCTGCATCGGTTCCAACATTCCCGGTCCAGTATTCCAAGGGTTGTCGAGTGTTCCCGCGAATAGATGAATCAGCGGTGTGTACTCCGTATGGAACATCCGCAGCGCTCCCTCTGGTGCTTTTGAGATACTCGTGATGGGCTCCCTGTTTCCCAGGCGAACTCTGGGTACGATCTTCATTGCCTGCCCAGTAGTATATGTAATGGACAAGTACAGTGTAGAAGGGGTGAGTACTACTTACCTTGACGACCTTCATGTCATAAAGTTCATCCTTCCATTGACTCTCCTCTTCCGGTTTCCCCCCGAATAAAACACTGATTCCATCCGAGTCCGAGCTCTGGCTGTCATCCTCAGCCTCAGAGGGGGCTGAAGTTTGATGTGCGTGACTCTTGTGGTGCTGCGTTTTCGGGCTGCCTTGTGGAGCTTCCAGGACTAGCTGCCAGTGTGCAGCCGTCTTCGCCTTCTTTCCGAGTGGCTGCACAGAATATTCGTCGTAGCCCCTACACGGGAACGTTGAAAATTTGAGCTTTGCGTGGTAAATTAAATTATTACTTTACCTTATCGGTTCGTTGTCCCCGGGAGCCTTCCTCTTTGCGCTCTCCTTCCCGGACAGTCCATTCACAATATTTAGTGCAGGTCGCCCGTTCCTAGTGTTGGTGTCCCAGCGAGGAGAAGGATTTGACGGTTGTTGATGTGTGGCCTCGATGGTACCGCGTGTTAGCTTCCACCTCCATTTGGCAGGCAAGGTCGTACAGCCATGCTCGTTGCTGGCCAGCACCCCAGCACGCTGCTGAACGGTGGTAGTGGCTCCACTTTTATTGGCTGATCCTCTCGTTTCTGGTCCCCTTGCATGCTCGTCTGCAAATCAGCTCCCAGGGTGAGTATCATGCCCTAGTCATGTTCTTTGACTTACCCCGGTTTTTGTCGTTTCTCAGGTTATCATGCGGGTTGATACTAGCCTTGTCGAGCACTGGAACGGAGAGCAAGTCGGCCTGGTTGACAACCACCTGGGACCGGCCGTGGGCAAACGATATAGATGGGTAAGTGAGGGTTTCGTGTCGAGCTTCTGATCGCCTTCGCAGTTTGTCTTCAACAGCGACCGCACGTCGAGTGCTTTCTTGTTGGAGTTCTTGAGCTTTCGCAACTGCCTGGTGGTGGGCAGGATGCTCTCTCTGAACGACTTGAGCATTGCACCTCGAGGTGAGTTCATCACGCATGTTTTCTGGGCGAATGTTGATGGCATGGTATTTGGTCATCTCGAAGATAAATTCCTGAAAAAATGGGTAGCAAGGTAGGGTTCGATCTTTTTTTTGGTTGGGAGGAGCTACTCAAGCGAACAACTGTGCAATTTATGCAGAGGCTCCTAATTGCGCTACCATCCTGCTGTGCGCCTTCGGTTTCGGGGTTACAACAAATGCTATGATACTCGGGAGGACTCAAGCGACATGGACCCATCCACAATCGCCAAGTAACCGGGATACCGGTAACCCATCCCATTTACCGGTGACTCGGTCAGAAGATGCAGACCCCGATAATACACGGAGTACGGATTCCATTGGTGGGTGCCATCACTCCTGAGTCCTAAGTATGTGCATTCACCCGCAAAGCCCATGTTCAGCACGCACGCACACATTCTTGCACGCTCAACATTCCCTGGTCCGTCTCTTTTGTCCACAAGGTCTTTTGGGACCATGCATTCTGGTGCATTGCATTTACTTCTTCAGCGCACTCATTTTGCCCATAGTAAACTCTTCTGGTTGTTCTGGAGTCGGACGGTCGGACCCGGTCTAGTGATGGGCAGGGCTCGGCTCGGCTCGAAAGCCCCAGCTGGGTCCCGGCTTAGGACCCGGCTTCATCACCAACTGCAGTGAACCGCTGACACAACGTTGACGACGACGCACCTCACAACGTCGTCGTCGACAACACGCACTCCCTTACCCGCAATATCGTCGACGACGACTCGACGACAAGGACGAGGGAGACGGTAGACTGTGGCAGTGCGACGGGGACGACGAATGGGACGACGGCGTGCGTTCCCGCCACTCTCACTCCCTTACTCCCTCACTCACACACTTCAGCGCTCACCCTTCTCTCCCCCACTGGCAGCGCGCTCCACCTCGCGAGCACTCGACGACAGCGCATGCCCCAGTGACGACAACAATGAACGCGGCGTGGCGACGCTGCCAACGACACCGACAACAACGATGCGACGACGACATCGGTGACGAAGACGACGCGAGGACGGGGACACGGAGACGGTGAGGAGACGACGACGAGACGACGCGAGGACGTCGGTGAGTACGCCTCGCTTCATCCTCCTCCCTCCCTCACACAACAGC